>VCJB01002209.1:0-19528 GCA_024140155.1 Backusella parvicylindrica | reverse complement strand
AAAAAAAAAAAAATGATAGAACTAAAGTTACCTCACTCCATTTTGATTCATTAATGGTAATTTGTGCTCTATTATGATGATCGATCTCAGGATACGAAAATATGGCAGGTTCCATCTATAAACAAAAACAATGTTAGATATGTGTTCATTTCTATTTAATTTTGTTTTTGTTTTACAATTTCTCCTTCTTTATACGCTGGAATTGATTCGATTGGATATTTGGTATGACGAAACCCTCCGTTGTACGATTGATAAGCCCTTACGGTAATAGGGAGACCTGATTTGTTTAAAATGATATAAGGAGCAAATACGCTCACCCATAGAGAATCCGTAGCACTCGTGGAACGCCTATATAGGCATTGTTAATAAACTTAAATTAATTGTACTAACTATATACTATTACGTGATGTTCATTCTTAAAGTTGTAGGCACATCATTATCATCATGTATTATTATTTTTTCACCAATCGAGTTATAGTTAGGAGGAGCGTGTATATGAGCAGGAAAGCTTTCCTTATATTCTAATTATTTTCAGTTAGGTACACATGTTTTACTTTTTTTAAAAAAATGTTGGCACTTACTCTCTGAATTTAATTTTATCGATAACATAAGATCTGCATCACTTTTTATTGTGTGGAGTTGGATAGTTTCTCCAGTAGGAATATTAGAAACAAGTACTTCGTCTGTGTTGAGATCTGTCAGCGTTAATTGAAAATCGAACGGTAAAAGATTCTCAAATTGAATTGGGGCACAAAATTGGAGCTTTATGAATGGGTATTGCCTAATATCATATTAGAATTTTGCATAAAAGTTATATGTGAAAACTTACACTGCGATTGGACTCTTTTTGTCAAAGTCAGGATTGATCTGATACTTGTAAGACACTTTTTGTGAATCAGTTGAAAGACACTCTATAGATTTAGGTGTATTGGGTAACATAACATCAGACCAAGCAAGCATTTCTTTGCTCCAGCGGTACTGGTCTAATTTGAATAAGTTAGATTTAAATGAAATTAGCGTATAGATGTCATTAATTACCTGAGGGCCTAACTACTATCCAGTAGCTATAACAAAGTCGGATAGGAACATGGTATACCTCGTTCGTTTCTATAATATATAATAAAAAATTAGCTCTTTTCCATATTTCAATAAAGTTTAGATATATACTCAAGGTATTTATTCCAGACAAAATGCGTCTATTCTTGTCAACTATAGCCACCTGCATTTCACTAAAGGAGTTGTTTTCTATAACTAGACCACTTCGGAAAGTAACAGTTTTAACGTGATTTTTTAAGCGAATTTCTACAACTATACGATGGGAAATCTCCTTAAAATCAGGTACCAAGCGGTATGTACGCTGCCCTTCTTTGTCAAGTGCAATATTGTATATACCCTCCCAATTACACTGATCGATTTTCACTCCCACTAAATTTTTACCGAAAGTTGTTCTCCGCTAAAAAAAAAAGATGTTAACTTGAGTTTTTTTTTAAAAACAAAAAAGAAGTCATTTGGCTAATCTTACCACTCGACGTCTTTTCCAATCACGGAATGTCCAGGGCATACTTTCTCCAGACTTAATCATGTGAATGCTTTTATCAGGATATGAAGAATCACTAGACATATTCCAAAACGAAATATCGTATCCAGTATAGTTTTGTATCAAATACGGCCGTACTTGGGTAGGAGCAGTTTGCGATAATGGCTTTCATTTTTAAAAGTTTAATTTTTCATTTCAATATCTATATTTATTACAAAGCAAACCCTTACCTTTACTTCGGCGAGTGTTTCTGATAGGCTCATTGCACTTTCAAGAAAAGCATGGGTGATATTTATGTAGAGTAACTCATTTGATTGGACTTGGACGTTTGTACTTTTATCCATTGGATTTTGTTCTGTCTTGATGCAGAAGTTCCAAGGTTCTAAAATCGGTTCCCAATGAGAATTTTTAAAGTTGAAATAATTACCTTTGAGTGAAAAATTGACATCAGCTTGGAGCTAGAAACCAAATAAGTTAGCTCATTTTGAAAATGTGATCTAAATAAAAGAACATTACCGCTCTACTCCAATCTGTTGCAGAAATATCGAATGGTTCTACTTGGATATCCAAGAACGGTAGTTCATGCAAGTCTTCAATCAATACAATTTGAATACCTTCAAAAGTAGCAAGAAGCTATTCGTTTTTGTGTTAGTAATTTTTTCTTTTTTTTTAAATTGACGACACTTACATTTTCCTTTGACATAACAACGTAGGGCTCAATGCATTTGGGCTTGTTATTGACTGCTGTATCATGCTCTGATGGAGAACCAGGTACAAGTAGATGACTTGAACTATCATCATTAGCTAGTAAAAATTGATCAAGATCGTTGCTGTCAAACGAATCCGAATCCCTTACAGGACCTTGATCATTTTTATTGGTTGTGTTTCCCATCAACTCAATGGCCTTATTAGCAATCGATACGATTAACATAGAGTCTTGGTATGAAAGACGCAAAATGACTGACTCCACCTTGAGCTTAATATTAGTTATATTATGAGGCGTGTTCACCATATGACTGTCAATGTTAAGCTGCATGCTGAATTCTTCCACAAAGTGAATTGTCGACTCTTCTTGTTTATCCATACGACACAGGACCATACCTATGCCGTCTAAATTTACTTTCAAATTATCATCTTGGCCAACTGCTAGCTGTTTAAATGATAAAATCACTGCTTCTGATTCTTTCTTTTCTGGGGATGCCAAACAAATCACTTGGAGATCTACCACATTAACTTTATATCGCATTTTTGTAGCAGGTGTTTGAGCTACGTCTTGAACCTGATGTGGATGAGATTCTGAATTCCTGTTATTATGAGATTGAGCAAAACGCTGTGCTTCTGTTGGTTCATCGACAGCGAATGGACTCATAAAGAAATCCTTTAGTAGAAACATAAAATCCAATGAGAGCACAATGTTGGGACTATCCAGGGTGATCATTATATCCATAATAGGTAATTCATCTTCTTTGTAAGAGAGAAGTTTCAGTTGAAATTGTGGACCACTTAGTTTCTTTGCAGGCAAAATTTCTTTAAATTGGGATTTGGAATCTTCTCTTATATCTGAAAAGCTAGTGGATAACATAAAAACTTCCATGACCATTGTCTCGTCTGATAATGTTTGCATCTTTAAGGAGATATCAGTGAATGCTAATCGCGATAACATTTGTTTCTGTCTATTTTCGAGATCCTGCTCTTCACCATTTAGAATTTCTAAGCGTACTGTGTGAAGTTGAATCATGAGGTCCATGTTGATTTTTGGAGTGGAGCTTTGTTTAGGACTATGGTGAGCATTACTAATTTGTTGCATCGTATTTTTCGCTGGAGATACAGTTGATTGAATGCTACGAGAATCCCCATGACTTTCTCCTGCATTATCTACTTGGGACTCGGTTGGCTGTACAGGTGTAAGGAACGTTTTTTGGATAAAGTCCCAAGTAACCAGTAATGATTTAAACTGGCGCTCAGTTAGAGCCATACGAACATCTGAAATATTACCGACAATCTTTGATGAAGGGCCAATACTGTTTTTCGGATCATCTAGACTTTCAATATCGAACGTGATGTCGAGATCATCAATGATAGGAAGAACGCGCTGATGATGTTTTCCATATTTATCTACCACTGTTGTTTTGGAATAAAGACTGATATCATATAGTCCAGAGCTGATATGAGTCACTTGTAATTCTTTTAAACTGAATCCGTTTCTAACATCCCTTCTTGATACTTTGATGAATTCATTATTAGCCCTGATTTCACCCAGATTTGCAACCAACGTATCTTTCATATCATTTTCTATTGGGAAAACAACCACTGGGCTTCTTATTTTAACATCAAAATGAAATCGACCACCATCTTCTTGATATTGCTGTGCTGTTTCAACAGCTGTATTTCTAGCCGCATCGTAAACAGACTTCATTTCGATAAACTCGGTAAGAAAATCCAAAGTAGGCTTTAGAGAATCTGTCATATGTAAATGAATGGCTCCCATTTTTAAACCAAAGTGCTGATTATATCCAGGAAAACATTTTTCTTTTGGATCATATGTTTTGTAAATAAAATCTGCAAGTTCATCTCCTACAATACTGATAAGATAAGTGTCAGATTTTGGTTCATCCAAGCTGTTTTCTGGAGCAGGTTGAGTTGTTAATGTATCATCTGATAAAGTGAAATTTCTAAATTTGCCAACAACTTCTAAAGTATTTGGCTCAAGTAAAATTAACAGATCGCCGTAACTCAGTTCACCTGTACCAAATCGTGTTCCATCTTTGTTCAAAATTAAGTCGATACTATCCATATGAATAGCTACTTTCATTCTGTTGGTATTGTTATTTTGAGATTGTGCTACTGTTTTTGCTTCTGGGGTAGGTTTCAAGTCGGAAATGGCAGATATTATTTTCTGACTTGTGTCGGATCGACCGTCATTTATAATTTGACTTTCGTTGTTTGTTACCTCTATAGTAGAGCTAACGGGTGGAGCAGTAAATGTGTTCATTATCCAGTCGTAAAGTTTAAGGAGAGAGTTCCGCGTCACTATAACTGTTAGAGTAGATAGCATTACATCCACTGTCTGGTCATATCCGCCATACATAGATTGAAAGTAAGGGTGTTCTCGAGATGCCTTTCGATATTTCACATTGATTAAATTAATCTCGTTGGAATGCTTGCATTGTGTATTCTGATCAATTGTATGGGATGTAATTAAATAATGTAATTTATCAAAATGATCCATTTTATCAATCACACTAAGGGCATTGAGCGACACGTCAACCAGAAGATCAGTGGGCCGTGTCAAAACAATCAATTCAAAGCTTTCTAGAAGGATCTCACATAACAATTTCTCTTCATTTGGATCAGTAGTGGATGCCTCGCTGATACTTGCTGATATTTTGTCGACTTGAAATGTGAGTTTAAATTGTTCAATCTCTGAGCGATCCATACGAGTACTCATATTGGATGTTGGAGTGGCACTTCTGCTAATACTAGATATTGATGTTTGTTCGCTTTCTGTATCTGCGTCTGATAAAAGAATACCTTCGTTTCGATTACCCCAAAAACGTTCAGAAATGATGTTTTCGCTTCCTGAGCCAATTTTATGAACCACAGGCCTTTCTTTCAAGTCTGGAGCGTCTTGCTGTTCATCTGTTGATGGCACAATAAAATCAATGATTCCCATTAGAATTTTGTATTTTTCATCAGAAATGTTAACGGAGAGTAAGGGTAAATGGCCAGATATTTTAAATTTAGTAAACTCGGTACTTCCGGGTAGAATACACATCTCTACTAAAAAATTCATGTCGATACGTTCAATGAATCGAGCGTCTTTACCGTTTGGTTTAGTTTCATCACTTAATTGCTGTAAACAATCTTTTGTATTTTTTCCAATGAGAACCTTGGTTTGACTAAGCTGGAGATTGAATTTATCGTACATGAGATCTTCAAGTATCTTTTCGTCTTTCTTGCTGTAATTTTTAATTTCTTTAGATTTAATATTATTTACAACATCCTCGTCGGCAAGTTTGCTATCTACATTGATGTGACCTGAATCGATGATCATCACTGGGGAATCCTGGCTTGTTAGGCTAGATATAGATTTATTTATATAAGTATAATTTTTGTCGTTTCATTTACCCATTCAAGTGTGTTTACCTTTCAGGAATAATAATGATTGGTGCATCCATATCTATATTTAGATCGATTGTTGTATGTGCTTCTAGCGCAAATTCTAAACCTGTTCTTGTTTGCCGTTTAAGACCTTCAAATGTGTCCCCAGCAACTTCAATTAGCGCATTTACACTTTCCATTTTTGAACTAGGTGGTTTAAAAAATGCTAAGATACCAGCAATAACTACTGGGCTGTATATAATTTCCAAATGCCTCATTTTAAGTGTGAATGCGTTGTTTGCTTGGTTTTCAAGTGGGTCTTTTTCAAATAGAATCGAAAAGAATGGGTTTTCTCTTTGATGGTTGAGGGAACTATCTAAAATAAGTGAGCGACGTCGATCTTTTTCAGTAAAATTATTTGCAACATTTAACAAGGAAGATCTATTTTTTTAGAGCGTTAAAACTGTATTAAAAAAAAAAGAAGACTCTTAATGGCGGACTTACTGACTATCGTTCTCTTTCTTTACACCAATTAATTGGTGATAAAGAGTGCCTTGTGTTGCACCATCATAAAGTTGTAGATCACCAAGAGCAGCTCCAATTTTTATTGACTCGATATATTTTGTTACATCAATTGTTACTACTTCAAATACCAGCGAAATTAAATCCGTCTCAGTAGATGTTTTGACATTTTGCTTTAATGTAAATGAACCTCGTTGTAGTTCTGCTTTGAGCGTAAATTTCACGGTCTATAAAAGAAATGAATGTATCAATATAGCTGACTCTGGATGACATATTTTGTTTTCAAATTACATTTTTTGGTAAGTCTACAGCTGAGGCTATCCTAGCTTTATCCTCGTCATAATCAATAGCATCATACAGCTCTTTCTTCTGTTCGAGTGTCATATTAATGCTATCAGTGTCACTTATATCGATATCAGCCGGTTCACTCGATGAGAACCAAGAGGAAAACCATCCTTTATTGGCGTTCTCTTCTTTTTTCTTTTCATTCTCCTTTTCTACTCAAAAAATAATAAAATAGTAAAAACCATGTAAAATGCTTAGTACATGGCACATTTCATTCCTTTTATATACCTTACCAATTCTTATTTTCTCTCTTCGAATTTTGCTTTTAGCAATGCTTCTGTAAAATCGGATATCTTCAAAGGACAAATCCCACTCCAGGCTAGATAGCCTTTGCTTTTGCTGTGGCGTTGCATTATTCGTTTTTTCTGCAATATAGCACTCAATGTATTCTACTCTTTGATCACGACGCTTCCTAAAATGATCCCATGTCCATTTATAGTTTCGTTCATGAATTTCAGATAGCACTGCATTAGCTGCGAATTGAAAGTAATCTTTTGAATTCTTTTTCGGTGTCTTTCCTTTTTCTGGATGAAATTTTAAATACTAGCAAATTTATCAATACCAAATCACTCTTTCCACCGACCACTGGCTTTACCTTTTGTTTCTTTAAATTGGCATGGAATAAGTCAACCATTAAAATAGCATCACGATACTGCGTGTCATCCAATCCAAACGCAAGCTCATCGAAAAAAAGTGTTACATCCGCTTTTGGTACATTTTCACCATATTTTTTGTTCAATTTAATCTTGAAGATAATAAACTGTTAATACACACCCCCAAGTGTAATTATATTATCTATACACACCTTTCCTTTTCCAGATACAGGCTTTAATATATACTGATGTTCCTGGGGTGTAATGATGGCTGTAGGAATCTACCAATGATTTATAAATAAGTCGACTTTTTTGCTGCTTTTCAATAATACGTACCAAATCCGTATATATTTGTGAAGCTTCTTCGGGACCTAATCCTGCAAGAGACCGACTATCTGTATTCCAATAAACCGATAATGACTCCAATGTTGCTAGCTAGTGAAAATATAACAATATATTCCGGTTTAATATATATTGTGGTGATAAATTGGAAGGATGATTACCTTATTAATCGTATTTGAAGACTCGCTAATGAATTTTGGTTGCCACAACTCATCTGTAGATAAGGCACTTAGCTCTTTTAATGTAATACCCGCTGAAAAAGGATGACCTGGGTCGGATATATTGTCTTCATAACGAATATGAATATTTCTCATGGTGAATTGAAGATTATCCACGATCTTGGTTGTGAGCTGACTTATAAATCCCTCGTTTTCGTTGCTTTTTTGATTATCTGGCTCAGCATTGGCAGCGTCCAATGCATCAGCTGTTTGTAATCGACGTTGTTTTAAATCTTGAGCACGTTTTTCTTCTTCTTCATTTGTAACCTACAAAAATCATGTTAACCTAATACTATAACATAGCAAAATAGATATATATTTACAGTAGCTTCATTTTTTGGTTCTGCTAACAAATATACATGATCAATAAGCACTTTTACAGGTTCTCCTCTCAAGTTCGACCAAGGAATAACCAATTTAAGTTCGCCCAAATAGCCTATCATTTCCAATTGTTATAGCTAATATATCACAGTAGCGTTCATATTTACAATGAAATACCTTCAGAAACATTTATAGGAAGGTCAAGTTTATCGAGTGCTTCCTTACGAAGTTTCAAGTTGTTTAAATTAACTTCACCTAATGATCAGTATAAATGAAGTAAATTCGTAAATATATACAGCGAAGACGTATGTGCGTATGTTTATGACGTTTTACCATTCCAAATACCGATCTTAAGTTGATCATAGTTCAAATTAGAAACATAACCACCAAGAAACCTATTTAGTAGCGATGCTACTAAACCTTCCAACATTATTTTACTTTGTTAAATTTAAAAATGTTTTTAAACAAAAGTGAAGTAAAAAGAAAAAGAAAATAAAAAGCAAGAGAAATGATATCATTGTGTAAACTATCTGAACTTTAAAAAGTATTAGAAAAGGAAAAATGAAATCAATGACGAGCCACCATGAGCAAAAATACTATAAAGTTTTACAAACTACTAAACTTGGTAAGTTGCTTTGCTACTGAAAAGCAGCACTTTATTTATTATATGTGTTCAGGTGAAAAGAGGTTTGAACAATCATCGCTGTTATTTATCTCTCAATTAGTATTATAGATTCATTTATGCAAAGCTTACATTATTAATGACAATCTGTAATCAGAGACTAGCTCCAATATTTGAAAACAAACTATAGGACCAAGTATGCCAATAATAAATATAATGTTACTTTTTGTTGAAAATGAAAGGCAGGCTTCATAAATCATCAAATAAATTTAAATTTGTTTTAATGATGATAAACCTGATTCTTGTGAGTATAAATAACATTTCCCATTCAGTTCTATCATTCATAAAATAGATTTATGTATTTATTTATTCATTTAAAGAAAATACATAATTTTGTTATCGGTTTGATGCTCTTTAATTTAGCATTCAAAAAGAAAACGATGGATATATTTATGTTTAAAAGCTTCAAAAATATGTAGCTGTTTTTTTCTTCTTCTTTAAAACGGCTAAACTGGAGCTACTTTTACTAAGGATCATATATACACTTCCTCTGTTTGATAATTCTACCTTCATACCTTCATATTGATTCTAATGATATTCATAATAATAAAACAGCTATAAACAAATGACAATAAGTTATTATAATAAAGTAATTATAAAAACAATCTATCCGAAATAAACTCTAGGTTATTATTGCTATGTTATATATATAAAATATATTCTAAGAATATATAGTGGCGTCGATTTATTACTGTTATTTCTATTAACCGCCTTTATCCTTAAGAGTTAAAGAAGTTTTATCATGCAGGAGATCGAGTCACTGATAACAGTTATGTTCCTTAAAAGGAGATGCCTCTTTTATGCTTTATTACTGAATAATTACACAAGGTATATCTCATTATTGTATCATTCATATATGTATTGCATTGAAATGCTATTTGATCCCACTTAAATATTTTTTTTTTAGCAAATATCACTCTTAAAATCTAATAGCTATTCAGATAACCCACAGTTCAAAAACGAATATATTACTCGTAAAAGATATAACTAAAACTGTAGAAAAAAGGAGTCTAATGGTGCTCTTTAATTTCGTTATTTATTTTTATGAACAAAGATAAACCTGGTAAAGTGCACCGGGGGGTATCTACAAGTTTTAAACATATAAACAATTAATATACTATATGTTGGTTTAGATATCGAGACGAGATCATTTTATTCATTTGGTGTTTCCGTATTCAACTTAGATAGTTTTTAGCTATTTAAGAATCCTAGACGCTGTACTATGAGGCTCCTCGTGCATATGATGTGGTTAAATCGATAATAAAAGAGTTGATAAACACTGTATATAAACAACATTTCGGATAAAATTCGTCATATGAAAAGAATTTGTTAGCCCTATATTAGACAATAAGCTCAACTTGTATTTTTTATTGATTTAAATTATACGAAATAAAATAATTGTATGTTTCGATAAATATCATCCATCAGTTTATACTGTGCCATAAGAGAACTAGCTACAACGAAAAGGAGGTTTGCGCTGGCGCTAAATTTTACTTCCTAGGGGTGAATTTTTTAAGGCTGAGGTTTATCGAAAATACTAAGCGTTTTTGATACCAACATTTACAACAGAAGTAGTAAAGAAATAAGAATAACAATAACAATATAACGACAAATACATAAAGCGATATTACTATTAGTTGCTTAAAATAATTCTGATCACAAAGTTGGAAAAATCTTACCTCATTTGGATAAAAACTCCTTGGTTGTATACATAGAATCAATCCCTTCATCGTCCGATGTAGTCTAGTACATTTCATCTTGCTCATAGAAACCAGGTTCTTGCTAACCTAATAATTATATTGATGATAAGTTGAACCCTGAAAAACACCAGACCTTCCTCCTACATATATATGTATTTACGTAGAAGCATATCATATGTATTTTAATATATTCATGATCACATAAGTTGGGGAATATCATCATTTTGTATGTAGATAACCTTTATATATATATATATATATAAGCACGTGAATTCTGCATTGACAGATCACTACCAGTATTCTTTTTTAATCTAATCAGATACATCAGTTAGACTTTACTAATGCTTTATTTTATATGTTGAGCAATATAATAGACAAAAGTCTATCCGGGAAACAAAAGTATATATAAAGGGATCAAATATACCTAAAAAACATATATTAACAAGGGTCATTATTTTAGGAGCGTAGTTATCATATATATATATATATATATATATATATATCGATGAGGAGGCGATTTTGTTAAAAATACCAAAATTAGCGCTCACATTTAGAGATATAAAAGACAGAAGCATCAATATTCAAAGGGTTAATTAAAAATGTATATAAAACAACATTTATTTATAATTTCTTGACAAACCTAATTTTTTTTTACTATATACACTAATTGATATATAGTTATTAAACTAACACATCAGATATTGTTAGTAGGAACAATGTCTGATTATTATATAAAAACACATATTTACATATATATATGCGTGTATGTGTATGTATATAAAAAATACAACATAAGAGTAAAAAATACCTTGCATAAAATAATGCAAATAATGATCTTAAATGGAATAAAAGAATAAAGTTTTCTGCTAAGTAGAATGATATCAATGTACGAAAAATTAATTAGGAGCTCCAGTAGTCAAATTTAGCATCCAGGATTGCATTTACGCCTTTGGAATTGTTTGTGATTCTCAGCAGAGGTTCGAAGGAGCTGGTGCATTGCTTCGCAAAAAGATGATAAAATTTAATATGCCCTTCCTCCTATAGAAACATTATATAAACTCACTTATTTTATTTTTAAGAAGATATATAAAATCGTGTTCATTTTTTTTTTCATTATTTTATTATCTCAATACTTATCAATAAACCTAACACTATAATATTTACGTTCCATGGGATTTTTAAGTTTTCGAAAAAAAAACAAGAAGCATTTCACCAATTCAACTTTACCAGAATTAATTTTTGACAAGGATACGGATTCAAATATTTCTTCGGTAAACAGTTCTCCCGTATCAGATTCTTTTGTGAGAGAGAATCACATTTCAATATTTTCTCAAAACAGTCTTTTGGATGACATTTTGAATGAGTTGCCAAAAAAAGATAAATACTTATATTCATCAACAGGTAAGTCATTATACATAAATAGATCTATAATGCTATACTTAATATATTCTTCATTTTATCTTTTTAGTGAATAGTGATGTATTTACTGATTATTCTCGTCTATCTGAATCGACTAAATCAGATTCTTCTATTGATGGAACAGGATTTTACTCGAATTCTACATATGGAATACAAAATGTGGTTTCAAAGAAAAATGTATTACATGATAGAGCATCTGAAAGCGATATCAAAGATAATACCATTAAAATGAGACTACCTCATTCTATAGTCGTTGAAAAAAACCAGCCTTCATTACCTAATTTTAGACGACTACAGGTTGACAAATCTTTCCGATCATCAATTTCTAATAGTATGTCTACCCAGTGTCCGTTAAAAGCTAAAAATATACTTAAAACAGTAAACAACACAAAGGAATCAATTCCGCTTAACAGACCACCTGTCACAGGCTCACAAAAGAATTTAGCCGAACTTAACAACATGAGTATATCTCGTATGAAAGAAAGGCATCGGCAAGAATGTCGTAAATCTGGACAGTTGTCCCATACTTCAAATAATGTGCAACTCCAAACCCTAAATTCTACCTATAATAATGGGAATCAAAGACAACAGGTGCAGCAACGTTCTCCTATAATTGCTCCCCCTAGTTCATCTGTAAAATATCAGGTGTACACCTCATCAGTTTCTTCGAGAACAAAATGTAACCCCCTGCCTCTTCAGAACACTGTGGTGGCACCTAGTGACCAAAATCGAATCAAGTATGGCTCTTTAAGCTGCATCACTGGGCAGAGGTATCAAAATACTCAGGAAAATGTATCAAGACCATCTAATGGCATAATCAACTACGGGAGAAGGACTAATAGTCAATATATCGAATGCTATCCACAAAAACATCAAGTTAGAGATATTCACAATCGTTCACTGAAGCATCAGAGTGCTTATAGTAAAAATAGCTGCCTATTACAAAAACAAACAGACAGTAATGGTTCTCTAAGAGTTTCTCCATGTATAAAACAGAATAAAGACCAAAAGATTATCAAACTAGGCGAAATATTTGAAAAACACATGTCAAATAATCCTAAATTAAAGGCCGAAATTGACCGAGTACCTCACGTATATAATAAAAATCACCACTCAGTACCACATTCACTTTATTTGATGGCTAACGAAAAGCCAAAGCTGGCACATAAATTAAAGGTAGATACTTTAATCAGACGGAAAGGGCGTGAGGTTCCAGTAAAAGCAACAAACAGAAACCCCATTGTGGACTTTAATGAACGCCATGAAAGACATTACTGTTCTAAAATTGTTGATGTTCATTCAAACCATAGAAATTTCCTTTATCCACAATCCCGTTTCCAAGTAGGTCAACGATCGAATCTATCTTCTGCAATCCATGAATATTGCTCTAAAAAAGGCTATGTTGAAGCGCCGTCAGAACCATCTGAGACTTATAATGAGAAAAAAATTCGTTCCATTAACGTTACTATGGGAGAAAGCAGATATAACCAAGATTATAAAAATTATTATAGACATTAATTGAGAAATCATAATAAATTTAACTTTTGTCACTGAAAGTAACAAATAAATCCTTTTATCTATATCTGTTTTAATTTTCTGCCTTATATCATCGTTACTATTGTTATTGATACTCAATCTAAAGTAGTTGAAACCTATTATCTTTTTTCAGTTTCATGTTTCTCTTTCATTAGTAAATAATTGCTATAAATAAATGAGATCTACGATATATGTAAGGTCAAATAGCTTTTTATAGTAAATTGCTATGCAATTGGCTTTTTTTTCTGTTCATAACATTTCGCTAAAAGTATTTCATGTTCTAAACAAATCTAAAAGTAAAAGAGCTATTTTTAACTATTTTAGACATCCAATGGATGATAATCGAAACAAAAGTATATGCATTTGCAACTGATTGTATTTCACTTTTTCTTTTCTTGTTCTTCATCTTTCGATTATTTATTTATTTTTTTTAAAAAAAAAAAGTAATACTTTATGGCTCAGTATTTGCGACCGGCAGAGAACATTGATGACCTTGCAGAGTCGTCTAATGTTGAAATAGTTGATATACTCTATAGCAGATTTAATAATTACAATATTTACACAAATATTGGTTCATCTTGTCTCGTATCAATCAACCCAAATAGACAAATGGGTATCAATGATACACAAACCAGTGAAGAATATGTGATCTCATATAAAGGCAAAGGAAATGACAACATTCAAGGAAAGCTAAATCCAAATATATTCGAACTTACCAATCGTGCTTATTTCTCTATGAGACGTACAGGGAATGATCAAAAAGTTATAGTTTGGTATGTTTCTATTTTTTTTTTGTTTTTATACAAAAACTAGCCATCTTTTTCTAACATTTAATACTTTTATATTGATAGTGGTGAATCTGGAAGTGGAAAAACACATATTCGACATTTGGTCCTTAACCATTTAATGAGACTTAGTGTTAACAAACGACTTAGTAAATTACATAATAATATATTGAATGGACAAGAGGTTTTACGAATCTTTGGATCTGCCAAAACAGAAGTTAACAAGAATGCATCCCGTGTAGGACTCTACACAGAAATTCATTTTAATAATCGTGGTAGAATAGCTGGCGCAAAGTCACTTCATTACTTTCTGGATAAAACTCGTATCAGTGGAAAAAAGCTAAATGAGGGGAACTTTGATATTTTCTATATGCTATTGGCCGGTACTACATCAGATGAAAAGCAGGTGTTGCAATTAAAAGATGATTCAAATGCTTTTCGTTACCTTTCCAATTACGGTCGATCATTACACCAAGAACAAGATAGTTCTAGTTTTCTTGAGCTCAAAAACATGATGAGAATCGCAGGTTTTCGAAGGGATCACGTCAGCCGTATAATCCAACTTTTAGCAGCCATCCTGCATCTAGGAAACTTGGAATTCGTTGATGTAGTCGGTACCGGCACTGAAGAATCCGTTATAATTAAAAATGAAGATGCACTGGAACTAGCTGCCGAATTTCTAGGGCTCAGTCCAGTGGCCCTGTCTAATGTTTTAAAATTTAAAACGGCACGAATTGGAAATGATGTGACAACAATGATTATGGAGTCCACACAAGCAGCACAGCAGCGAGACAACCTAGCCCAAACATTATATTCGTTATTATTCTCTTGGATGGTGGAGCATCTCAATAAAAAAACTTATACAGATGATTTCAATAGTTTTATTGGTATTTTGGACTTTCCTGGTACCCAAAGCACTTTTAACACAGCTAACTTTGACCAATTTTGTATCAACTATGCGAATGAAAAAATGTACAGCTTTCTCCTTCAACGACTATTTGAAAACAACATATCAGAATTACAGGAAGAATCGATTGAATTACCTGAGATATCTTTTAATAATAACCAGGCTTGTATCGAGCTACTTGATCGCTCTTCAAAAGGAATATGCGCCATCATTAACAAAATGTCAGAAAAAAACACAAGCGGAAAACATGACTTTTCTGACCTAAATTTATTACAAGCAATAAGCCGATATAATTCCGAAAACACCACGTACGAGAATAATTCATCTAGTAAAGGAGTACAGCAATTCACGATTCAACATTTTTCGGCAAAGGTGAACTACGATCCAGTTGGTTTTCTTTCCCAAAATAATAATCAGCTCCTAGTGGACTTTGTTTCTCTGTTTAGAGGTGATGAGACTGTGCCTGCATCATGGAATACATTTGTTCTTGAGCTGTTTTCCGATGAGAATCTTGCAATAGATAGTCATCCAATTCATAACGTTTCTTCTATGCTGAATATACAACAAACAGCAAAACCCATGCGTCTACCATCTATGCGTAAAAGTCAGAGAAAAAAACTTAGTGAAAAGCAAGTGGAAAATGGAATAAATCAAAAGAAAAATCTGGAAAAAAAGACCGTTATTTCGCAGATTCGATCAGCATTAGATGAATTATTGCTCTCCTTTGAAGAAGCTACTTTATGGACGGTGTTCTGTATCAGACCGAACGATTCATTTGATACTACTCATATCGATCGATACATGTTACAACAGCAAATAAATGCTTGTAATATTGAAAGCGTAGCGAAAAGGATGCAATGTTTCTACCCTATTTCTATGACACATACTGATTTCTTGAATAAATACGCCATGACATGTAATCTTTCAGACTTGACAGAACTTACTGAACCAAAAGATCAATGTGAAAATATTGTAAATTCTTTGGGCTGGGCAAAGAGACAAGTTGCTGTTGGAAATACAAAAGTAAGTCAATTCAGTAAACAGTTTTTTTTTTTTTTTTGACTTATTTGCCTTAAATAGATTTTTCTCAGCTACTCTATATGGTCATCTTTAGAACAACAATTGCGGAATCTAGAAAAAAATGAGAAGACCATGGATAATAATATTGTTGCAGAAACTGAAAAAGCAAGCGTGGACGATAGAACCCCTGTTATTTATCCGCATGATGATGACGATATGAATACTATATCAGAGCATATACCTATTTCTTCTTATTATCCTGAAGGAAAAACATCATATGTTGACGATGACGGTTATCGTGAAGGTTTTAATTTGTACCCTGAATCACAATACACAAATGACTCTTTTATCGCTGGCCCTGATGCATTAGACCCTCCAGTAAACACAGATTTAAATGCCAATGATGAAAAAGAAAGTTCAATGACACCCTCTCGAAAGCGCTGGCTTTGGTTTGTTAAAGGAATGACATTTTGGATTCCCAGTTTATTCCTGCTTAAATGTGGACGAATGAAACGTAAAGATGTTCGTATTGCTTGGCGTGAAAAGTTCACATTGTGTGCTATGATTGCATTGTTATGTGGTTTTGTTATCTGGTTTCTCGTTTTCTTTGGTGATACCATATGCCCTAAGCAAAATGTATTCTCCAGTAATGAGCTATCGTCACATAATTCTGAAGACGATGGTTACGTTGAAATTAGAGGTGAAGTCTTTAATCTTGGTGCCTACGCTTATCACCATTACCCAAGCGTGGTGCCTATGACTTCGGTGTTAACATATTCTGGAAAGGATGCAACTGATATATTTCCAGTTCAAGTATCTGATCTTTGTGAAAACGTGTCTCCTTTTATTTCAACTGATTATCAGATCAATTACACAGATTCAAATGCTCAATATCATGACTTCCGATATGCCACTGGTAATTATCGTAAAAATTGGTATTACGATCAAATGACAATGCTGCGCAGAAACTACAAAGTAGGAAACATGGGATTCGAAAGCAAAGCTTTACAAGACCAAGCTGAAGGTGGCTATACTTTGAACGGGCACAAAACCAATCGCAACTGGGCTGTGATCAAAGAGAATATATATGACCTGACAACATACATGATGGGTGGCAGATATCTTGTAGGGCCTCCAGGTGTAGCGGTTCCTTCAAACATTGATACAAACTTTTTGGATTCATCCGTGGTTCAATTATTTCAAGACAATTCCGGTACAGACATTACTGCCAAATTTGATGCATTGCCCCTGACACCAGATCAAAAGAATCGTGAACTAGCGTGTATAAGAAATCTATACTTTGTAGGAATGGTCGATCATAGAAACTCACCAAAATGCCAGTTTTCCACATATTTTTTGTTGGCTATCACTGTCTGTATATGCTTAGTTTTGGTTTTCAAATTTGTGGCTGCTCTTCGTTTTGGAAGCCCTCGTGTCCCGGAAGAATTGGATAAATTTGTTATTTGCCAGGTTACTTGTTATACCGAAGACGAAGAATCTTTAAAGAAAACCATTAATTCGTTGGCTGTTCTACGTTACGACAACAAACGCAAGTTGATTGTTGTTATTTGTGATGGCATGATTGTAGGAAGTGGCAACGATAGACCTACACCGCGTATTGTCTTGGATATTTTTGGTGTGGATCCTCATATTGACCCTGAGCCCCTTTCATTCGTTTCGGTTGGTGAAGGTATGAAACAGCATAATCGAGCTAAAATATATTCTGGCCTTTATGAAATCAACGGTCATGTTGTACCCTATCTTGTTGTCGCAAAAGTTGGAGCTCCACAAGAGCTTCAGAAACCTGGTAACCGTGGTAAGCGTGACTCTCAATTGGTTTTGATGCAATTCTTAAATCGAGTATACTATGATGCTCCAATGAATCCAATGCAGCTAGAAATGTATCACCAAATGCGAAACATTATTGGAGTTAGCCCAGAGCTTTTTGAATATGTGCTTATGGTGGATGCAGATACAGAAGTCATGCCAACTGGTCTTAACCATCTCGTCTCAAGTATGGCTCATGATGCGAAAGTTATTGGTCTCTGTGGAGAAACAACGCTTGCTAACGAAAAAGATACATGGGTAACAATGATTCAAGTTTATGAATACTTTATATCTCACCATATGATCAAATCATTTGAGTCATTATTTTCAACAGTCAGTTGCCTTCCAGGTTGTTTTACAATATATCGTATCCGTTCAGTAGATGGGAAAAAGCCTCTTTTCATTGCTAACGAAGTCATTAGTGACTATGTGATTAATGTAGTCGATACACTCCACAAAAAAAATCTTCTTTATTTGGGTGAAGACAGATATTTAACTACTCTGTTACTTAAACACTTTCCGAAATACAAGACTAAGTTTAACCCTGATGCGCAATGTAAAACAAATGCTCCTGATACTTGGTCCGTACTTGTTTCGCAACGTCGTCGTTGGATTAATTCTACAGTTCACAATCTTGGCGAACTAGTATTCCTTCCACAACTATGCGGTTTCTGCTGCTTCTCGATGCGTTTTGTTGTAATGCTTGATTTGTTTAGTACACTTGTTCAGCCTGCTCTCTTAGCGTACCTGGGAGTTTTAATATGGAATCTTGTAGAGGCCGACAATCAAATCCCTTATATTACTATTATAACACTGTGCTGTACTTATGGCTTACAAATCGTTATCTTTATTCTGCATCGTCGATGGGAATACATTGCCTGGTTCTTTGTCTCAATTCTGGCTTTACCAATATTTTCTTTCTATATCCCAGTATATGCATACTGGCATTTCGATGACTTCTCTTGGGGAAACACACGTGTGGTAGTAGGAGAAAAAAGTAAAAAAGTAGCCGTTGCAGACGAAAGTGACTTTGATCCCAAATCAATTCCTTTGATGCGCTGGGCTGATTATCAAAAGATGGTTTTGTCTGAAAATTGGACAGACGCGTTATCTCAAACTACTCCTAGCTCTAGATCTGTTGTCAGTCATGGAGTTTATTCAAATTACTCACATTCAAATATAAATGGTTATTCAACAAACTACTCGGTATCAGGTGGTGGATACCCTGTTAGTGGTTATGCTCGATCTGTAAGTGCAGCGAGCTCTTATAATGGTATGTATGCATCTTCTGTCATGAGTGGCCCTTATCACAGATATGGACCAAACATTCCACCTGATAACTTGAGTGTATCAATGGGATACAGCTACCATTCCCAGCCTCCACAACATTAAAAACACAGTATTTTTTTCTTCTTTCTTTTATACATTTCCATCCCAACATATATCATACATTCAACATTAAAAAGAATCAATCACATCATAATAAAATAAACTCGTTTCCATATTACAAAATTAACAAGAAATGTGTTTGAATAATATCCACAGTGAAATGCGCTAATTTATTTTTCCTATTGTTATTAAACCAAACAAAAAAGTAAGAGAAAATGTTTAGTAAAAGCAAGATCAAACTAGTAAATTTCAATCTTTTTTTTTTTTTTTTTTTTTTTTTAAAG
>VCJB01002190.1:6005-19365 GCA_024140155.1 Backusella parvicylindrica | reverse complement strand
TTTTTTTTTTTTTTTTTTTTTTTTTTAATTCTATAAAAAAAAAGAGAATATGTATAAAAATATATGTTTATGCCATTTATATATGATTTAATAGTATTAATAAATAATAATAATAACAATAACAATAGTAATAATAATATAATAGTGCATTGCCATTTATTTTTATTTTGGAAAGGACGAAAGAAAGCCTTGCCAATCTTCAGGTTGCATGCTGTTCGGCACAGCCCAGAATGGATTATCAGGTTGATAGCGGAACGTGGCCGAAGGATCATTTGTTTGATCAATTTGGGCGTTTGAAAATGAGTACATTTCTGAGAAATCAAACAATTCATCAGGAAGAGCAGCGGGTATTCCGGTTGATTCTTTCGGATTTGTTGCTGTATTAAAATCTAAAAAGGTAAAATAGCCTGTAGAACCTCCTGTTTCGGATTGAATATTTGTATTGGGTGATCTGTTGCTGCCATTAGTACTGTCGGCATTGTTATTATCGGTATTCCTGACGCTGGCTTGATCTATATAAAAAACCAAATTAGGGTTTTTATTAAATATATTAGAATTTGGATAAATTTACCATTCATATTTATATCGAGTGGTGCTTGATCAAACGTGTGCAAATGATTCATCCAATTACTGTTTCCGTTATCATCATCAGATGGTTGCTCATTGGATGACTGAGCAAGGGGAAATGCTAATGTATGCTTTATTTTTCTTTCCATGATATCGGGCGGAGGAGCATTTTTGTAAAATGACTTTAAATCGTAATCCGAGGAAAACATATTTGCTTTTGTAATCAACTTTTTTAAAATAATAGCAATATTATCAGCACAGGGTGTTACTGAACTTAACTTTTCTACGACTTTCATGGCGCGTAACAAGTTTGATTTGGCTGCATCCGAGACAATTGATGAGTCATTTGAACAGTTATAAACATGAATAAGGGATGATGTCATAACAGGATATACTGCAAAATCCCATGAGACGATTAAAAAGTCATGACACTGCATTTGCTCACAAACTTCGATGATGCGTATAGCAGCATTTGTACAAATGGATACAGCACTTTGAGCCTCCCGTTTGTCACTATCTCTTTCTATAAACGGACGATGCAATAATATAAGCACTGTACAGTAAGATAGACAGATTATGCCTATGTAACATAATTAGTTAAAATGGTTAAAAAACATCTTTCAGAATGGAGTTATTATTATATGATTTTACCGGACATTTCTGTTAGCGACTGATCCTGTGTTCTATGTTTACTTGTTGGGGATATCTCGAGAAACCTGGGGAGATTAGATCTCCAATTTGACAGTGCATTATTAAGATAGGCAACAATTGAATCGCTGCCATGCTCTGCACTATATTTTTTAGCTCTAGGTGAATAGAGACCTTGAAGAACTCTACCCAAAATCTCGGAGAGTTTGACCAATTGAACAAAGGGCTCATTAATAGGAATATATTTGTCGGTCGAGTTTTCCAGTACCTTGGGGTCTATGGAAGGAAATCTTGGTAAATGCTTATCTGTTTCTGTCATTTCATCCATTACATTTTCAATTGAAACATGTTCAGAAGGATACGACTCGTCGCAATCCTATATACATATAGCTATTAACTATGTGTTCTATTTTTATAATTCACATTTAACAACAAAGATTATACAGTTCTTTTACTTACTTCTTCAAATATTGCTAGCGGTTTTCCAGTGCCAGCAGAAAACCATCTATCCAGGGTGTAAACAGCCCACCAAACATTACGACGTGTCTCTTTTTCTTCTTGAGGTATGTCCCATCCTTCACTTGATCTATGCAATCCAATATCTTGACACTATGTACATACAGTTATTAAATATCAATAAATATGAATCCATCATTGCTTTTATTTACCATTCTAACAGCCTATATATGAATTATATAAATAAAATTTAGAATAATTATAATTAACACATTTAATGACTTTACCACACAATTCATTAACCATCCATTATACCAAGACGTCATATTTAGGTAATGATTATTTACAATGACAATGGCTTGGACTGTCGCTAGATTAGGAGCATAATCACCACTAAGATATCTAAACGTTCTATGGAACATGATTTCAGAAAAATTATTTGGAAGAGGAAATTTATCATCGGAATACTGAGGCAATGTGATGACATAGCGTGCAGCAGCACCATACATTGCTCTTAATACAGATGCGGCAGGTAAAGAGGCATTTCTCTCTCGATATTCTTCAAGAAAAACGGATTTGTTGATAACAGGTAATAACGAATGGATATGAGCAAAGTAACTAAATTAATAAAGCAATATGTCAAGAAAATGGCATTTGTGTATATCGTTTTATTTTTTTATACATACACTTTTAAAAGATAATCACTTGTTTGCTTATCAATATCAGCAATCAGTTTGATATATTCATCTATAGAGTTGATTGTTTCTCCAGGTTTTAATTCGCCGGTTGCAACAAGTTGATCGATCTGATCTTTTCTTCGATCTTCATACGTTCCTGTTTTTAAAACACAATAATAGTCGCTCCTTTTATTATGTTGTATTTGAATACCAAAGCGTTCACTTAAAGCTGCTTTATATTGCTTATTTGATAGAATATATCCCATGCTGTAACCACTAATAAATCTACCCTCTTTGGTTAAATGCTGCTGCCGTAGTGACTGGACTAAATCAACTGAAGTAACTGGGCTTTTGGAATTGTAGAATGATGTCTGAGGCGGTGCTGGTGAGCTGAAAACCGATACTCTACCATCCCTTACAGCAGCAGCATTATCATTTTCATCTCCGTCCATAGTTGCATCTAAAAGACCTTCAATCCTTTTAAGCCTCGATTCTAATGAGGTTACATATCTATCTTATTTGCATAAGTAATAAATTATATTTCTAATATAATAGATTTACCCTTTTCTAGGTCCTCTCTTTTTCACTCTATAAAGTAATGATGATTAATGCTTAATAAATCATTAACAGTGTCGGAAAAATCTCTTACTGTGTATTAAATGTGCATGGTTGATGTATTCTTCTACACGTTTTGCAATAACCAGAATTATCAAGTGAAATACACTTTATCTTTTTACGTCTACATTCATCACTAAGGAAAAGAAAGAAAAATATTAGATTATTTGTCATCATTTTCATATCATTTATATTATTTACCAGGCTCGAGTTGCATAAGGTTTTGAAGGTAAAACAGGCGGCGCTCCAGAAGGCACAATAGCCTTATAACGAGGACTCGATGTAGCAAACGATAAAAAATTTTGATCGGCACTTTGCTGTTGCCAAGGATTCGACATTGAAAGAAAAAGGAGATTTAAAATGACAACAAAATGCACAGATCAATGATGAGGTCTAGATGAGATCACTAGAATATATTTAAAACAATATGAAAGAGAAGGGAAATGAAAGCCGATCTTACCGATCCAGTGCTGAAAAAGCAATGGTCGGTGAAATTATTGAACCGCTTTAAACAATTCAGACATGATTGGCTGATTTGTCTTTCGCTTAAACATTTTAAAACATGCTCACACCGTCTATATGAACAATTAAAGCTTATATGATGTAAATATCACTTTCTTAATCATCATTTAAGCATCTTATTTTATTTATAACAATTGAACTGTTGTAATAAATACATCTTTTTATTCAAAGCGTACTCTACTAAATAAAGGCATGTTTAAGTTGGTTAAGTTTCGGAAGAGAAGGACTTGGGTCAACGGAAACAAAAATGAGTCGAAAGCTACGATCTAAATTATGAGAAGCGTGTTTAATAATGAAAACTAGATAAAAAGACAAGCAATTATTTACAGGCGTGAATCAGCTTTGGCTTTTCAAGCTATTGAGAATATGATTTAGGTTTCTTTTAGATCAAGGATCATAATGCATTTTTCTGGTTGTTATGTCTTCATTAATAGTATCAAACGAACCAGAGATTAATCTATGGTTATGATCATCTTAACTAAATACAAAGACAATATATGCTATTGTTCTGTTTAATATTAAATTGATGGAAGGGTAAATCACTAAATCTTGATACTTTTTTCTCCATTTTTATAAGCAACTTGTAATTTCTTAAGAGTCTCTTGATATAAAAAGCACTCATCCACCTTATCTGTAAATTTAATGCTTGAAAAATAAAACATCTTCATCAAAATATTTCTCTTATTTTATAAAGCTTTATTTATCTTTATATTTTAATAAAAAAAATACAATATAATGAATTATTCCCTTAAAGATCAGAAACATGCACAACCTGTTTGCCAAAGTTTCTACCCTTCAATACATCAATCAAAGCTCTTGGTGTGGATTCAATACCCTCGGCAATCGTTTCACGATATTTGATCTCACCATTTTGAAGCCAGTTTGTGACATCCTTACGGAAGGGCTCAACCATTTCCGGGCTGTTGCTTACAATGAAACCTTGGATCGTCAAGCTCTTCTTTACAACGTGGGTGAGGTTATGTATAGGCTCGGGTTGTGTAATATTGTATTGTGAAATCATACCGCAACAAACAATTCTTGCGAACTGGTTGGCATGATCAATGACAGCTTCCAACATCTTACCACCTACATTTTCAAAATAGATATCAATACCATTCGGACAAAGTTCTGTAAAGGCTTCGTTCAAGTCCCTTGTTTTATAGTTAAAGGCAGCATCGTAGCCAATTTCTTTGAGATAGGCAACCTTTTCATCAGAACCAGCTGATCCAACAACACGCAAGCCAAGGATTTTGCCGATCTGGCCAACTAGTTGTCCAACTATAATTTTATCATTTTAATATTAACATTTATTAATTCCAACATCAGATCGCTTACCTGCACCCGAAGCAGCAGAGACGTAAAGCGTTTCACCTGCTTTAGGCTTGCCAAATTTAATCAAACTATGATTTCATATCAGTTATTAAAAGCAAAAAAAAAAAAAAATGAAATGAAAATCGCTTTACCCTGTGTAGGCAGTATTCCCTGGCATTCCGAGCGCGCTTGTGTAGTACGTGATGGGAAAGCCCAAAGTCTTGCATTCGTTTCTCACTTCGGCATCTGCTACACTCTTTCCAGAAAGAACTGTATATTCCTGGTAGGGAAATCTACCGTATACAATATCACCTACTGTATATTTATCATTTCTAGACTTGAGAACCTTTGCCATAGAATCTCCGTATAAGGGCTGTCCAACTTCAAACGCAGCTGAATAAGATTTGATGGAGGGATCGCGCATTTTTCCACGCATATAGGGATCTACCGAGAGGCAGAGCATCTTTATGAGGATGCTGTTTTCTGGTATATCAGAATGAAGATCGATCGTATCTCTATAAATAGTCATGGTCTCGCCTTCCACTGGAAAGCCTTGAGGAATCTTTGAAAAGATAATTTTTGTATTAGTGGCAACCATGCGTTTTGTATCAGATTATAATTAAGAAAAATCAAAAAGAGAGAGAGAGAGAGAGAGAGAGAAAAAGAAAAGGAGCGCGAGAAAAAGATAGCAGCTGAGTAAGGTTTATGGCGATGCAATTAATCCTATCATACACTCTTTTTAGCCAATCACAAGGCTTCAAATATCTGAGTTTTATCAATCTTATTTTACTGTAATTTAAAGGTATCCTGAGTTATTCACTTAAAGTTTAGTCACATAAATATGGTTTGAAAATAGCGTTGTTAGTTTCTAAAGGGGTATTTAAGTTATTACAACACATATAATCGGTCAATGCAAAACCTTAGAGGTAATATTTCAAACAGAAAACATGTCTCTTTTTTTTTAATATCCTCGTGGATATTTTCGATAGACATAAAATGAATGTCAATTCAGCAATATTCATTACTCAACGAACATATTTCATAATAAATGAATATTATTGCTTCATACAAAGGAGTTCATTTTAGATAATGGATTCAGTAGAATTAGAAGACATTTTGTTTTTCATTGTTTGCTTTAAATTTCTGCATTAATCAATTGTTCCCCTTAAAAAAGGTAGACGTTTATTTTTTTGTTTTACGATATAAAAAGGGTACATCGTTATTTTCCTTTACTTTCGATTATTAATTTTAAATGATCGTCATCAAATTTTTGATTGGTCATCTGCCTAGACGCCTCCATATTGCCCAAGGCATTTTCATTGCCGCTTACTTGTATTATGATTCTTGCGTCGACTTTATAAGCTTCTTCACATGATGCTGAAAGGGGCTCGCCCCTGTGATATAAAGGTTAGTTTGAAGGTATCAAGATGAATATGAAGATATGCTTACCATTTGATAAAAATTTTATCCTCAGGGAAAAGAGTTTCTAATATAACTCCCCATACTTTATAATTTACAACCATATTGCCCCACAATTGTTGACCATTCATTGTTACTAAAAAGTAGTTTCTGGCTACCATCCGCTTGACTTGATAGATCAAGCACCGAGTTTAACCACAAACTACAGCAGACCATTAGGTTTTAATAATCAACCTAGCTAAAGTCAAATACCTTATCATATATTTCTTTTTTTATTCAAGCTCCAGAACCTTCTGCATTCGTTTACACCGGCATTCTTTAAAGTAGTGTCAACGCTTTTGGTACCAAACAACACGGGATTCTCACCCTATATTGATAAGTAGATATAATAATTGGTGGTGTGCACTTATCCGCAACAAAGATGGCTTCAGAAAGAGATTCGCTCATAAAACCTTTGAAGATTCCCAAAAACCAACAATACATATACTCTTTTTCAGAGGTAAACCAACAAGATGCGATAGGAAATGTTTTTAAAACCATACCTCCAAGGTTACTGACATCGTAGGCACAAATCAATAGCATCCTCAAATTATTTGTATTGTAAGTGGTATCAATAATAATTGCTTCTGGGAATCGTTTGGTTCTGTTAATCAGGGTTTCGTTGGTAATAAACGGTGCATCGAGAGTATCTGCTGTTGGATCGCAGTGATACTTCGTAATGAACTGCTTGCTTTCAATATATTTGAGTAAGACGGTAGCGCCATCTTCTGATTTCAAATCCAACTTGTTTTTAGATCTGTACTTCATATTATCAATATCATGCATAGTCAATTTGTTCATCTCGCTGTCAAAGATGATAGGCTTTTGAATCATTGTTGTAGGGACTTTTCTTTCGATTCCTTAAAATTCAACACGACTTTTCTTCCTGCTGCCGTAGTGAGCAGGTGGTCCTCACCCAAGGAATGATTATGACAATCTTCACTATCTGAAACAGGTTTAAGGTACCGAAAACCTTGAGTTTTTGTTTTACCAACTCTAATTAAGTAAGGACAGCCCAATCTTACACTTTTCTTGAAGCGTTTGCGATCTTCCTCGCGCAAACTTCGCGTGTTGCTGTATGTTCCACCCTTCTCGCATTTAAGATGAAAAACATTTGGTTCAGATTTACGGGTTGTAAGGATAAAACCATTCTGAATCGCGTAATTCGTCAACAGGATTTTGATCGCGTCTTTTTCAGCTCCTTCAGGAATCACGGGAAGTGGAGAGGAAACTTTAAAAAGTTCAATATCACCAGAGTTAGAATTCATTTTGAAGTAAGAAAAACGGTTTAGAGTGATAAGATTTGGGCTACTTTCAATATGGTACGAAAATAAAGCCACATTCTCATGTGACCCAGTCTGAAATCTTTAAAAATTTATGGATGAGGAAATTACTATGATATCAAGTAAAAAAAATTAGTCGAGTGAATAATAATTTCATTCTTTTGCTTAGTCTCTCTCTTTGACTGTCTTGTGTCACGTTTTCCAAGATGGCTTACTTTTGACTTCTCAGGCTTTTGTTTCTTTGTTGGAATATCCTCATTTCTATTAATAACAAATATAATGGGTGAATGATTTAAGCGAGGAAACGAAGCTTAATTGATTTGCCGCAAATGTACACTTACACAAATACACTCACCTTTCTTTAACTTTTTTTCTTCTCTTCCTCTTCCTCTTTTCCTTTTTTTTTTTGTTATACATAATTTCTTTTTCATACTTTTATTACATATTCTATCATCCACTATTAATATGTTGCAACAATCAAATGAGACAAATAAAAAGGCGTGGAGTCAAAACTTTGAAGAAAGAGCTCATTCTGTCAAAAGATCTCGCATTTCACGAGCATGTAATTATTAACTAATTGAGGATGACAAGAATAAAAAACATAGTGATGGTTCAAAATTACTTACTCAAAAAAAAAAAAACCTTTTAGGCGATGTTTGTCGCAAGAAAAAAATCAAGTAATTAATAAAAAGAACAATAAAAAAAGTATAAAAATGGAGTTTAACAAATACAACTTTGATAGATGCGATATCAATGGTATGCCACAATGCTCAACCTGTAAACAATACGGTTGGGATTGCACCTTCGATGATGTAAGTTGCAGCTAATATTTTATACGTTTGTCTTTTATAAAAACCTATTTAATTATTAGGTAACAAAAAAAAGAGGACCGCCAAAGGGGTAAGGTCGCACATAAAAATAAAAAACTTCTGACTTTTTTCTCATGGGAATAAATCATCAAAAAAGGTACATCGAAGGTCTTGAGACCCGACTGAAGAAAATGGAGGCATTGTTAGAAAAAATACAACCAGTAAAAATAGAGACAGTGAAACAAGAAGAACAAGACCGGAATCCATTATTAAACATCGATTCTCGAAACAACAATAGCGGAATCAGCAATAGCAATATCATCACCAATAGCAACATAAATAGTGTTAATAAAAATAAGCATATTATATCCGAATTACCCAGCGAAAACGGTAAAGTTGTGCGTTACCTAGGTAGTTCCTCAGGTTTTTACCTAGTTCGAGATTTGTTATCAAGCAGAAAAGTAGATGACCAACAACCACCATCTGAAGACGCAATAACTAGAAGATCTTCCATCATTCCACTTAGTCAACTTGGCGCTATACAATTCAACAAGATCAATGTAAACGATGATGATATGATTTGTATACGAAACAAAACAGATGCAGAGAATGCAGATCAACTAGAAATAGATCAATTGGAGAAACATGAGATTGCCCCAAAGTATATTTTGGATGCATTAATATTTCGGTAAAATAGAAATTCCGTTTTTTTTTTTTCAAACTAATGTGATTTTACTTCTCACAACTGTTTGTTTTTTTTTCTTTTGTACCGTGTGTGTTATAGGTTTTTTGAAACTTCCTATGACAGTTTACCCTTGATTGACAAGGAAGAGTTCATGAGTTGTTATCAGGGTCATATAAAACCCGCGCCAGCTCCGATTTTAGTATACGCCATTTGTACACATGCCTGTAGTTTATTACGTAAAGACGATCCATTAATAGAAAAGTACAGCATAGACCATAAAAAGTTATTTGATACGTTGCTGGACCACACAAACACCTTGGTACAAAAAGAATATCTCACACCAAGATTAGCCACCATCCAAGCCCTTGTTTTGCTCTTTTCGTATCCAAATAGCGGTGCATCTCTCTACCGGAACTGGCTTAGAGCAGGTATGTCCGTTCGCATGGCTCAGGATCTGGGGTTACATCGCGCTGTTGAAAAACTACCTGTGACAGAAGAAACACTTGAGGTACGAAAACGTCTTTGGTATTGTGTTTACTGCGTAGATCGATG
Organism: Backusella parvicylindrica; assembly: GCA_024140155.1. Taxonomy (NCBI): domain Eukaryota; kingdom Fungi; phylum Mucoromycota; class Mucoromycetes; order Mucorales; family Backusellaceae; genus Backusella; species Backusella parvicylindrica. The sequence goes on along the minus strand of VCJB01002190.1, from coordinate 9,782 downwards.
GTGTTGTGCTGTGATGGGTAGACCTCTTGCCATTGCAGATGCCGACTGTGACATCGAGCTACCTCATATCAACGGTGGAACAAATGGTGGAAAGAACTATTCGCTCTTCATCAACTTTATCAAGCTTTCATCTATTTTGGGTCAAATATTGCGTTGTGTATACTCTCCAAGGGCCAAAGCACAAGGTTACAATAACCCCAAAACCTATCAAACTGTAAAAGGTATTCATCAGATACTAACTGATTGGCTTGTGTCCATTCCGGATAGTCATCGCATTTTACCTGGAGAGGAACAAGCATGGATGGCAACAAAGGCAAGTGGGGCCGGTCCTTTGATGGTCTGTTATCAGGTGGTATTGATTTTGTTGTACAGAACCTTCCTTGTGTCAGAAAAAGACGAAGTTTATCCTGAGCTTTACAAAGAGGCAAACACACGTTGCACAGAGGCAGCAAAATTCGTTATTGATGTGGGAAGACAGTTGCAACTATCAGAAGTAGTAAGATTCGGGTGGAACTTTACAGGTAAAACCTTTTTTTTTTTTTGAAATTATAAAATAAATTGAAGCTATATGTATATGACATACTATATACACTAAATTTCATTACATGCATCCCTTTCCATATTTTTTTTTTATATAAATGTATTCGATTTCTCACTGTTTTTTCTTTCTCTCCCGGAAAGGTTACGCAATATTCCAAGCGAGTTTGATTCATGTGTACAATTGTACTAGTTCAGACCCAGAAATAGCAAACACCGCCCGGCAATATACACACTGGGCACTGGACGAATGTTTAAAACCACTAGGATCCGAAATTAACAGTGGCCATCATATGCTTGGTCTTTTACAGACATTAATGAGTCTTGTTGGTGTTGATAAAATTCCAGAAGAAAAACCATCACCAATGAGTGTTCATGCTATTGTATGTGGTTGGGAAAATAGCTTGTCTTCCTCTTCATCATCAGGAGTTCACGGTGCACAGGATAACTCTGCTGCTTGGCAATATTTGTTCTCTTCTGCTGCAACACCATTTTTTGAAGAGGAAAAGGATTGGCAAGGTTAGTTTATTATTAGATCATATTTACTTGTATTTGCTCACCTTTTATTTTTAATGTTTAGCTACTCTTTCATCCATATTTGACGATGCTAAACCTTTATACCAATAAATAAATAATTAAATAAATAAAATATAGATATATAAATATAATATTGACATAATATCACAGACTTGACATTTCCTTAATAGATTATACATTTTTATTATGTATGATTTTGCTTTATTAACTGGTATTGTAGATCCTTTTTATTACATCCAAATGCATTTCAAAGTAACCCTTTGATAAATTCACCTGCTAAGGAGAGGTCTTGAAACGATATGAACTCATCAAATGATAAACTTATTGAAGGACCACTGTAATTGGATTTAATCATCTCTAGTGACTATGTTGTTGTTGTTACTTTAATCTATCGAACAACCTTTTTTGCACATCTAAAAAAACGTAAAGTGGAAGAACATCCTCCTGAATTGCTGAGGTAGTCCTACTAATCTATTTTCATATGAATTATTATATTTTATGATAAAGTTTGTAATACAGTGTAGGCTCGGTTTAGATTTTTTAAATAGTCTAACATTTTATTTCGTTACACCGAAAATAACGTCACCATAATTAAAGCATTCTCATTTAAAAATGAAAATAAAAATGACAACAGAAGAGTTTCTCTTTTTTCTTTTTCTTTTGTTTTTTCTTTAAAAAAAAGTTACTGATATAAACAATAATGGAGTACGAAGAAGAAAGCTATAGTAGTCACCGTCGTTATAACGAAGAGGTACTTTTAATATGCTGAATAGAAAGCAGGTTGCCAAGTTGTCATTACTTTATATTTAATGAACATTATTTAGTCCTATGGTGGTGACGATAATAACGACCCCAACTTCACAGAAGAAGATTACGCCAATCCTAACCCCAATTATCCTCAGCCACCTTATTCTGAACACAACCCAGGACCTGAGCCAGGTACAGTGTGTATACACTACAAAAGAAAAATAACAACAGAGTTCTATCTGGTATGATTGACAATGGTATATTATTTAGTTCAATACGGTGGTATGGCTACATCTGATGAATCACAACAGCAACAACAGCACCAAGGAAGAAATGATTTTTTCTTACACGTTGATCCTAGTGTAAACCAAGAAGGATTATCATCTGACTTTGAACTTTCTAATTGTAAAGTGTAACAACGATGGATCCTCTATTTTGATGAAAAAAAAGGAAATTAACAGCAAATGATATAGGTCAGGGTAAAAAGAGAGCATTGTTAATTGGTATCAACTACACTGGAACAAAAAATGAACTGAGTGGTATATAAAAAAGGAGAGAAAGAGATTTTTATGCAAAGCTAAAATAGCTTTTATTAGGTTGCATCAATGATGTGCATAATATTAAAGAATTTATTTCGGAAAAGTATGGATTCCAAGAGGAAGATATGGTGGTTTTAACAGACGATCAGGAAGAAGAAAAGTTTATTCCAACTCGTGAGAATATCATTGCTGGTATGCAATGGTTGGTTCATGACGCGGAAGCGAATGATTCGTAAGTTTTATAGCTCTTCATAATCGGAATGAAGGTGATCGTACATACGAAGGAAATAAGCGAATTAATCAAAAAATATATATAGATTTTTCTTCCATTACAGTGGTCATGGTGGTAGAGTAAAGTCTGAAGATAATAATGAAGACGATGGCTATGATGAAACTATATATCCTTTGGACTTTGAACAATATGAGAGTGGAACTGGTGAATTAAGAGATAACGTAAGCTTTATTTTTTATTTTTTTCAAATAATAAAAGTATATATGTATATATATAACGAGAAAATTATATATATAGGATATACATGATATACTTGTTCGCCCTTTACCAAAAGGATGTCGCTTAACAGCTCTTTTTGATAGCTGTCACTCTGGCACCGTACTTGATCTTCCATTTGTCTACTCCACCAAGGGCGAGGTAAAGCAACAAAACTTATTCAAACACGCTGGCATGGGTTTGTTCTCTGCTGGTGTTGCTTACGCACAGGGCAATAAGGATGGTGCCCTCTCATCTATTATGGCGTTGGGTAAACAATTGATGGAAATTCGTAGTGCCGAAGATAGCAATCGTAAAAGAAATACATCCTATGCAGATGTTATTATGCTCTCGGGGTAAGTTTTATTATTAGACACATGTAGATAACATAGAAAATGAGAGAGATGAAAAATAAAACAATGGATCGAAGAATTGATATAATATGTTAAATAGATGTAAAGATGATCAGACATCTGCTGATGCAAATGAGGCTGGTCGCTCTACAGGTGCTATGAGTTATGCTCTTATAAGTAAGTTTAAAAAACAGCGTGTATGAATGTGTTTGGAATAACCAACTTTTTTTTTGTTATTCTCCCGTTTCTTTTTTTTTTTGTGTATCTGTGGCACATCCTTAAATAGAATCACTTGGTGAAAATCCAAATCCATCCTATCAGGAGTTGTTAAATGGCGTCCGTGAGATTCTTAGTGAAAAATACGACCAAAGACCCCAACTTAGTAGTTCTCATGTTATTGATGTTAATCTTAAATTCCAGTGTTAAATAAAACCTATCAGGTTTATATACATGTTTATAATGGCATATAAATAAATGTATATGAAAAACTTTCTATCTCTTTGTTATAACATTAACTTTATATAGATATCGATATTAATAAGAACAATACTCGTCGTTTTTATTTATATATAAGTCT
>VCJB01002176.1:13951-24780 GCA_024140155.1 Backusella parvicylindrica | reverse complement strand
AATAAAAAAAAAAAAAAAAAAAGGTATTTTTTTTACCAGCAGTGAAAGCACAGACTCTTCCTTCAAATGCGAATTTAACCAGTTGATACTTTATCTTTGATTTTAATGGTTGTGAGTCATCATCGGATTCATTTGCAGACGAGTTTTGTGGACTGGTATCATCATCGTCTTCAATACGTTTGCTCCAATCAATTAAATATGTTACTCCATTCCAAGCACATGCTACAAATAAGTCGCAACCGGGTGTTTCCTCGACTTCGCTACGTTCACTCCAGGGTACACTCTCATAATCGCTATCATCTTCTTCTTCATTTAAAACATTGTCATCCTCATCGTCGTCTTCAGTATAGTTGTCATGATTGCCTTCGCTATATGTATCATCCTCTTCATCATAACCATCGTCATTATCAGTATCACTAGATACATTATTATTATTACTATTATTATTATTATTTGGTTTCTTTCTATTATGTTGATTCTTAGGATGATCCGGTGTTACAAGTGAGAGTTTGGAAGAATGGCGAGAGCCGTTTGCAGACAAGAGTGAGTTATTACTTATCGGATATTTGGGACTTTTAAAAGAAGAATTCTGATAGTGGCTGTGTAGGTGATGGTGTTGATGAGCTGTTGTTGTATTCGTGTTATGAACTTCTTCTGTTCTATTCGACACATTTAAAGTAGCCAAGCTGAACAGTTTATGTGTCACGAACAGATCACGCTGTGAAGTTGTTTTCGACTTTAAATCATAGATGGAGAATTTACCATCCATACTGAGCATACCGATTTCATTAGTAGAATAACCAGAGTCATCAGCTAAGTGCCTTTTACCAACGACAATCTCTGTTGCCACTGCACCACTTTCTTCAACTTCCTCCTTTTCTTCATTATTTCCACCTTCTAATACAGGCCAATTCTGAACAACATAATTAGATCTTTTGAATGAGTTACCGGCATCATCCTTGACTTTGTTTTCATGAATTTCAATCGTTGCCGTGGCTGCATTGGGTAAACGCACCTCGCTTCCTTCTTTTTCTATAGCCTCTCCTTCTGATTTTTGATAATTTGGTATAATTGTAGTTGGGGCATACTGTGGTGTAAAATCACGGTTGTATCTTTTACCATCCTGATCAATGATAGTGAATGTATTACCGGGTTGAGCGACCAGTAATAAAGGTTCGTTAGGTCGATCTGGATGTGTTGAGGTACAAAGAGATGATATTTGACCATCGAAAACCCACATATTTTTATCGAGTAGTTGAGTTTGTTTTTCACTAGGTTCATCCGTTTGTTTTTTTAAATGACTTTTTTGATGTTTAAAGGTTTCCTTTTCTGCTATTGAACTTCCTTTAATTATATTAACTGGTGGTTCTTCTGCTCCATCTTGCATGGCAGATAAACTTGTTGTTGAAGCTGATGGTGAAAGCGATGCTACAGAGGGTGTCTGAATTCCTTTATACATGTGATCAAACGCGCTTGTCGTTACATCTGAGCGTACAAGTTGAAATGCATGAAGGATACGATCTGTACGAGCCAATATAAGCTCATTTAAGGAATCATTATCTAAAGAAAAAAAGATAGTTTTTATGTTTAATGGTTTTATGAATTATTACCAATAAGTCTTTTGCTCTTTACCGATATCTGCAATTAAAATCTTATTGACATTGACAGGGACTTTTAAGGTGATATTCGGTTTTTCGAGATCCTGTATTTGATGTTTAGTATGTTGATTAGTGCTATTTTTATTAAATTCATGCTGCTGTTGTTGTTGCTCATTTAATGATGGGGGCAAAGTTGGACCGTTTCCACTCATCATACGACGAAATGCTTGGATACTTGCTGTATCTGAAGTGCGTCTGCCTGTTCCTAAATAGTCTTCGGCAGAAAGGTGCTGGAATTGACTGTGGTTTTTGGGCTGGATATCAAATATATGTGCATGTCCTTCAGCATTAATCACAACTACAGAGTTCTATGGTGATTTAATAAAATGATGCATCTGTTTCGTTGTTCATATTTATTTTACTTTTCCCCAATTTTGGACGTCTCCGATAGCAATACAGGTAATCTTTTTGTGGTATAATTTAATTTAGTATTATAGAGTTATTGTTATTATTACTCTATGTAGTGCTTACTGTGCCTAAACCACGGCAGAAGTATGTTGGGACCGAAGACGAGCATTCGCCTTTAAATATGGCAAGATCTCCGTTAAGATTACCAATAACAAATTCATTACTCTATATGTTTACATGTAAACAAAAAGAGACATTAGATTGTTGTCATTGTAAAAAAAAAAAAAAGAAAAGAAAAAACTTAGCACACTCTTAATATTATTTACATTATCATTATCCACATCGCCAATGACGAGTGCATGTGGATTCATGTTTCCAGTAAATGACCATTTCAAGCGTTTTACAAGTGATATTGTACGCATGCCTATATATTACTATTTATATTACTACTGCTCTTGCTCTAATAATATTAACAAGAAATAATGTAGTACACAAGTAAAAAAAAAAAACTATTATTATTACCATCAAGAATTTAAAAACAGAGAGATGGATTTCATTGGTTGATCTAAAGACTGGTGGTAAATTACGATTTTGATTAAACATACAGCCACACTGAAGAATGCTTAAGACGATTTGAAAAAATTAAAGCTTTTGACATCATTAACAAGAATAAGAACGACTACAAACACTTCACTTTTCGATATTAAAGCACAACGATAGATCAATATATTTATTCTTCAACGGCGACCAAAGGACCAAAACCACAGCCGCAAAAGCAGCTCTATATCATCACTCCACCAAGTCCAAACTTGTATGTTGGTATACAATTCTTTGCAGCATATTCTTCCCCAATTTTTCTAATCACGCGTTTCTCTCCATCATTGATTTTTTTATCCAAATGGACAAGTTATCTGCAAAAGAAAGAATATCTGTTCCCAAAGATATATTGAAATCTGTAGCATTTATATATAATAATTTATCTACTAGTTTTAAGGAAGACACATGATCTTGTACACCACGTATTTGAACATTTTGAATTTCATAATATGCTCTGTTTTCTTTATGGTTGGGCCTTGATACAGTATTATCAATAACGCATTTGGATTCAATGGCGAGTTTTGATCTGTCAGTTACGTTTTTAGATATATTATTTACTGATCGTGCAGCCTCTATTTGGCATACATCAAGAGTCTCGTTAATTGTATCAATTTTGCAAAGTAGACGGAAGAATACTTTGCATCCCATCGTATTTTTTGCATTTCCATTATTAAGTTTTTTGATGGCTGTTGTAGTTGTTGATATCGATTCACCCCATTTAATGTATCGGGCGTCATCGCCAAACATGAATTCAAAAAGTCCAAACCAGATCTTTGCCATATAATCACATTCAGTAACTTGTATAGGTGAGTCTGTAGATAGATAAGCCTTTTCGGTATATACAATTAATATATATACATAAAAAACAGGTTTAATGATCAATTGTTAAATTTAGATAGATGTATACTTGCACATGATAGAGGATTTTCATAATCCATTGATCACGAACAGGGCTGTTTGATTATATACAAGTCGAAGAGGTCGAATACTTTGGATCTCTTCGATATTTTTTTTGTCAAGTCCACTCCATTTTCGATATTGGTAGAAAATTCGTCAATCTTATATTCCCAGTGAATGTGAAAGCTCATTGAGTGTGAGTACGTTCCATTTTAAAGTAAAAAAAAAGAAAAGAAAAAAGAAATAAAGGAAGTATTCACTTTTATTATATTTCATTATAACTATCTTTTTTTTAGGTGAAAAATCAAAGAATACATAGAAAAGCGAGCTCTTAAAAAATTGCAAGGTTGAATAGATTCCAAATTTGTATATCGACCCCTTATTTGGAAGGAAAGCGAGATCCGAAAACACTGTATTTTTTAATATATAGAAGATATATAGATATAGATATAGATTGTATGTGCAAATTGCGTGAATATCAAACCCTCCTACCGCAAATTGGGTGGGAACCACAGCAAATTGAGAAAAATCACTGCGAATTGGCGCTAGAAGTACCATAATTCTTTGAGTCTTCAAATAGTGTTACTTTTTACTACTACCGTGTAACTTATGAGTGATCACTCATGATTATTTAATAACAAACAATTGTTATTATTTTCATTTCACATCTCTTTTTCGCTCTTTTTTCATCTATAGCAAAAGAATACAGACCATAGTACGTATTTACCATATATGCGAAGTATGTAATAATTTATATTTTTTTCTTCCTTTTATTATATGCATTGTATTTGGTTTTAGTTTCATAAAATAAACTTACAGTTTTTTTCTACATAGCTCAAGATAATGATATACCTCTCTTTTGCATTTCGAATATTATGGAGAAGGCTAAAAATGGAGATTTTTTCGCCCAGTTTGACATCGGAAAAGCTTATTTTCATGCGTATCTAACAGAAAACAACTGTTCTTTGGGTTTCAAATGGATTTCTCTCTCTGCTCATCAAGGAAATATGGAAGCCCAATTTAGTCTGGGAGATTTATATGCACTTGGTCAGGGTACTGAACAAAGTCATACACGTGCTTACGAATGGTACACAAAAGCGGCGCTACAAGGATATTCGAAGGCATTAATTCGAATACATAATCTTTATGAGGATGATAAATTCATGCATTGCAAAGGGTATCAGAGCAAAAAAGAAAGAGATAATTGGTCTCGATATTACTTAGACAAGATAGGAGCGAGAGAACTTAGTGAATATAGATTACAACAAACTAAATTGGTACAAAATCAAGCAATTCTCTTCTACCAGAAGAAATATAATACTATCATAGAAGAAAAAGAACTGAATTATGCAGGTGAACATCTACAGCTGGGGTTCTTGCATCAACATGGCTATGGCACCAAGAGAAATATCAAAAGAGCAATCGAATGCTACACTATTGCAGCCAAAGAGGGTGTCACGGAAGCACAGTACCTTTTGGGAGAAATATACCTGAAAAAGAGAAGCGTAAAATACAGATATCAAGATGTATTCAAATGGCTCTCGAAAGCAGCCGAAAGTGGACATATAATTGCCCAGTACAAGTTAGCTTATTTGTATGAGAAAGGCATTGGTGTCGAGAAGGATCATTCAAAAGCGTTAGACTGGTATACCAAAGCTGCCAATGCACGATACACTACTGCCCAGCTTAGCATTGCTAGAATATACCACACAGGTCAAGGAATTCCACAGGATTACATCAGTGCCGTTAAATGGTATAATGTTGCTGCCAAAGCAGGGGACAGAGCTGCCCAAAACTGTTTAGATCAATTACACTCACAAGATAAAATTTACTCTGGAGAAAACAGCATATCTAATTTGGAATATTACAAAAATCCAATTGATGGACGAAGAATAAACTCATACCTTCGCAAACACATCTTGGAAATCAATGATACAAAGAAGGCGAGACAATTAAAGAAATTAGCAATGAGCGCCATGAAAAGAGACATAAATGCAATGTACGAAATCGGCATAAAATATCGAGATGGTGTTGATTTACTCCAAGACGATGATCTTTCACTCAGATGGATAAAAAAAGCAGCAAGAGGTGGACTTGAAAAGGCTCAGCTTATTATGGGAGAATCATACGAAAAAGGTAAACTAGTTGAGCAGAACTACCATAAAACAAGCATTTGGTATAGAAAGAAGTATCTCCAAAAAAGCGATGTATTTCAGTATAATCTCGGAATACTGTTTTATCTGGGTAAAGGTGTACGAGAAGATGACTTGGAAGCTAGTAAATGGTTTTATAAATCAGCTGAGAAAGGAAACAGTAACTCTCAGTTTCAGATCGCACAAATGAGAGAATCAGGGTACGGAATACGTGAAGATATATTCGAAGCATTTAATTGGTATATAAAATCGGCATACCAAAGAAATTGTCATGCGATGTATAAACTAGGCTGTATCTATTTCCAGGGTCTACTAATGGAGAAAGATCCATCGAAAGGAATACTCTGGTATAAACTTGCTTTAAATTATGGAAGTGGGTCAGGAGGCTGTAAACTTATTGATTTATATGAATACCATGAACATGAACTAAAAGATTTAGCACTATCAAATTGTTTTTTGGAGGATTCCAAGATTAAATACGATGGTTCTGATCTTTATTACAAGATTGCAAAGTGTTACCTCAAAGGCTATATAGTTACACAAAATTATTGCAAAGCTTACTATTTTATCAAAAAAGCGATAGAAATAGGTTATCACAGTGGAAAAAGATGGTTTTTTACCCCAGTTAGCCTTGAAAGTGAAATTGACTGTAATAATCTGCTAAATATGTACAAACTAGTTTCTGAAAAAGGTATAGACAATTTACAGTACAACATTGGTTACGCATACGAATTTGGTATACGCGGTGAATATAATTATATAAATTCAGTAAAAGCAAACATTTCTAAAGCAATTAAATGGTATACTGCTGCTTCAAATAAGGGTGATTCTCGAGCTGAATATAGATTAGGTGTTATCTATGAAGAAGGAAAAGATGTTGAAAAGAATTTATCCAAAGCTATTGATTTTTACACCAAAGCCATTGAACAAGCAAATGAGAATGCCATGTATAGGCTTGCTCACCTGTATCTCCGAGGTAAAGGCGTGACACAAAACTATAGAAGGGCGTATAGACTATTCACAGATGCCCATAATATGAATCAAAGCTATTCGCATTTGTTCTTGAAGTTTTGCAAAGGGTTACCAGAGACTGACACTATTAAATTTGGTTGGGAGTCTGAAATACAATCTGACGAAGATGATGAAAATGAATTATTATTCTACTCAAATGAATATGAATCCAGTTTACTGTCCTTAAAAATGCTTGAGGCGGTTGGGAACACTGGAAATGTTGCAGTGCACTATCAACTAGGGTGCTTATATGAGAATACAGATTCACAAGATAGAAATTATACAAAAGCTGCTTATTGGTTTACTCTAGCTTCACAGGTTGGTGTAACGGATGCTTACTATAGACTGGGTGTCTTATATGAAGAAGGTCAAGGTGTAGAAAAGAGTTACTCGGAATCGTTAAAACTTTATCAAAAGGCAGCAGCTAAATATCATGATAAAGCGCTTTACAGATTAGCAAGAGTGTACCATTATGGCCTAGGTGCACCTGTTGATTTTAGCAAGGCGTTCATGCTATACAAGGAATCAGCTAAGCAAGACAACGAGATGGCCAAAGTGGTTATTACACTACTACAAGTTTTACCTAATGACTCATCCCAGGCACTTTCAGAGAAAACCAGTAGCTTGATCACTTCTGATTTTGATGCTATTCTTAAAATGTATGAATATGTGGCTGGTGATGGTAACACTCTTACACAATTTGATCTCGGCTATTATCATGAACATAATCCACTGGGTTCAGATTATACTAAAGCACTTAAATGGTACTCTATAGCAAAAGATTCTGGCCACATCGGTGCTACATATCGTCTAGGAAAGTTATATGAACTAGGCTTGGGAGTAACTCAGGACTATGGATGCGCTATTAATTTATATATCATTGCTAAAGAAGGAGGATGTAACGAAGCAACATTCAGATTGGGGAATATGTATCAAAATGGCCTCGGAGTCAATTTAGATTATAAACAGGCCTTCAATTACTACACAGAGGCTTCTGTACAAGGAAATCCTGACGCACAGTCTAAACTGGGACAGGAGTATAACCAAAGAACTCACAATCCAGCAAATATAATAGAGGCGTTAAAATGGTATACCATGTCGTATCTACAAGGAAATGACAATGTCCGAGATTTGCTATATTTGCTTTATGCCAATGACGAGCCCTATGGAACTTTCTTTGACAAAAGATTGGCCAATATATTACTTGGTTTTGCAAAAGAACAAGTGTATCATTCAGACAAAAAAATACGCTCCAGTTCTGTAATATATGCTAGACTATGCCAAATGTATTTAAATGGGCATGGAGTTCAAAAGGACAGCAATCAGGCTTGGTATTATCTTTCTATAGCTTTGGATTTGGAGTTTGATTTTGGAATGAAAAGTTTAACTAATACAACAATACAATGTATCAAGGATAATGCATCTGTGATCTATAACATAGCTCTTAGGCAGGCGAGCAAAAACGACAGAGTTGCACATTTATTATTAGGTATACTGTATCTTGGAGGCGTCATTTTATTGGAAGAAACTAATGAAGGCGGTTCAAAAATATATTCATCGGTTTTTGAAGATATTTATGACCTCAATGATGACACTCTTTACGATAATTTCAAATCTTCTGGCTCTATTATAGTACCAAGAGATCATAGTGAAGCTCTCCAACAATTTTTAAAAGCAGCTGATAATGACTGTGGTTACTCCAAATTAATGGTTGCTCTAATGTACCAATGTGGTTATGGCACTAAACAGGATTTCTCCAAGGCGTATGAGTATTACCAAAGTTCTATAGAAAATGAATATTTATACCATGCCTGTACTAAACTATACATTGGTCTATTGCATATATTTGGAGATGGTACAAATTGTGACAATAATCAGGCTCTGAATTATTTGGAGGAATGTGGGAGTTATAAACATGCTCTGTTTTATTTAGCTCAACTATACTACTACGGAGATACATCTGTACATTATTATAAAGCTGCACTAAAATGTTTACTAATGTCAGCAAATACAAGTTTTTTCTATTTCCAATGCCTAATAATGAGAATAGACGAAAATGAACTAACCAAGCAGCCTGATACAAGTAAACGAGTATATTCAATCGTATCTAAAACAGTTCTTGAAGGAGAAGTGGAATATCTACTCGGCGTCATGTACGAAAAAGGGCAAGGAACAAGAATTAACTACAAGGAGGCGTTTTATAGATTTTCAAAAGCAGTGAAGTGTGGAAACAAAAAAGCAGAAAGTCATTTGGAGTTACACTACAACGATGGACAATTCATTAAATAAATAAACAAATTCATTAAGTTAATAAAATTTGTTATTTTGAAAAAGTATAGTGTAAATTAGCTTAGATTGCAAATAAAAGATGAAAGATTTTTAGCTTGTTTTTTTTTGAGAAAATACTTTTAGTTCTTAGCTCATGTTTCTAATTGTTACAGAGAGCATCTCCAAAGAGTTATACGTATACATGCTAGCTCTAGAAAACGTAGTAAAGGAACTAAAAAAAAACAAGCATTATCAGCTACAATTCATTTGAATTCACAAAGGAGAGTGTTTAGTTTGGACCTCGGTAGGATGATCATTTTTTGTTGTGGATAAAATAAACAAGTAATGGGTATATCTTATCACTTTAATCAGTTGTAATGATAAAAAATCAAGCTATAATGTAACTGTTTATTATGTATTTAGCTCAACTCAAAACCAGTGTTAGAATGAATGGCTATTAAAATTTAAAATAATCAGAATTCCATTATCACTTTTTCAATTGTAAATATTACCGTAACAAAGCTTTTCTTTTAGTAAGGACTTTTTAGTATAAGCTAATAAAAGCAAATTTGATAAATAATAATATTATTTTATTAATTCAATACAAACTTACCTGGCAGTTTTAATAAGTTAAAGCTTTTTGAATATTTTATTAGTGAAATATACATATACATAGTTATTTTTACTACTTATTTCTCTCTTTCTTACCATGTGGAACTTGATGGAAGTCTTCCAGATTTATTGATATTCATTTTAAAGAAACTCTTCATCACACCTACACTATCCAATGCACCAGAGGCATCTGTCGATACCATTCTAATGGTAAATGGTGGCTGTAAATAATCAAATCCACCTAAAGGCGGCTACATATATAAACGCAGGCATTAGCTTATTATTATACTAACATTCAACATATAAATACTTACTTTTGGACAACCAGTTGCAAACTTGAGAAAAGCTCTTTTATCAGAAGAAGAAAAATCATCTATAATTTGCCATAGTGAACGAATGACAGGATGCTGATCGAAATAGCCATCTTGATAAACAGTATGTTTACGTAAATCAGAAACATCTAAACATAAAAAAAGTAAGATGAGGTATATTTTATATTTAAACTTTATACCAAAATCTGTATCTTCTCCCGATAAAGCTCTTTGTAACTCAGGCGGTGAAAATAACTTTATCCAACTTTCTGAAATGACGGTTCTAAAACCATGGATAAATGCCTTTGTTTGCTCCTTTGTCCGTTGATTAAGCTTATAGTCTGCCATTAGATAAATGTATTCTACTTTGTTATCGTTTGTGACAGAAATGTTCTTTCCAGACTATGCAAAAATATTAGTCATGCCTTTTTTTTTAAAGAGAAAAAGCATATTTACATATTTCAATTCATGACTTTGAATCTTTCCAAACACGTCTTCATCTGCTTCAAAAGTTAGACCTAAATCCTCAACATCTCCTGTTATTTATTTTAATTAAAATATACCTCAATTAGCATGTTTATTTCAATAATGGAATACTATACTTACCTTCATAATGTTTAATAAAAGTCAGATTACGCCATACTTCTTCGTCTAATTCTTTTAGCTCTTCTAAAAAGATGTTTCGTCCCAACAACCTTGCCAGTAAAAAACCAGCGAACTGAACATCCAATAGAACACCCTCATAAAGTGCTTTTCCAATAGTCTTGATGTTATTTTTTATTTTTCAGCACGCTTATACACATGATATACAAGGAATATATTTATGCTTACTTACCTTTCCTATAAATTCAAACAATTGAATATGATTTGCACCATGTACTGAAGATGTTGGATTAGGATAGTAGCTATTTGTTTTGGTGGCAGTAAACAGTCCATAGTTTGGTTCAAAAGCTTCACTAATTAACATGGTAATG
>VCJB01002142.1:6628-18349 GCA_024140155.1 Backusella parvicylindrica | reverse complement strand
AAAAAAAAAAAAAAAAAAAAAAAAAAAAAAAAAAAAAAAAAAAAAAAAAAACTGAGAAAAGGTGATATATAAAATAAATAAACAAAGGTTCTTCTTCTCATGATATATCAATGAAATAATGAAGTAACGCCAGTAAATCAATAAAAACATCTCCTTTACTGCTTTAATTGTCAATCTGAAATTGCTCCTTTTATATTAACCAATAACAATAATGACACAAGATATAAAAGTATAATAAATATTTATTTCGAAGTATAAACCAATGTTATATAAAATCATCTCTGACTGTGCTACGATCTAGTACCAGCGAGTTTATAGATAGCAAATCTTGATTTTTTTTTTATAAAAATGGCAATCACTTGACAAAAAAATTGAATGATTATACCAAAAAGGTTGGATGATCACAAAAAAAAAGTTCACCACGTTTGAACTGCGGTACAACGATACCATGAGTTACAAGTTGAATACCTTAATTAAGGAGAAGGCTTGAACCATCTTAGTCAAAGAATAAAATACATAGAGATGTGTGATCAACAGCTATATAGTAGCGATTGAAAACACCTTAACTCTGTTGCTGTACTTTTTTTTTTTTTAGAAAAAAATGATACCATGATAATAAAAAACACACCAATATGAATGATATAAATGGGTGAAATGAGTGTGATTTATCAATGATAACTCCAGTTATCATACTATAATTTATACGCCTAAAAATGAGAATAAAACTAAACTGGAGATAGACTTAGCCACAAAATGGTTGTTCTCGAGCAACTATATTTTGTATAGATTTTACTAAACAAATATTTATGTACTACTAGTAATCCGAATAAGCATATTTAATGTTACTCTTGACAGGGTTTTAAGGTAATGTATAATGATCAATTCTAATTTAAACTCTGAGAAAAAAAATTGTTATTGACCTCTATTTCATTACTATTTACTTTTAAAGGATGTGTCCGATCAAAAACTCACAAGCTAAGTGTTATATATGGTTACAGGCTATACAAATTAGATCTTAATGTATACAGCTTGATCGCTCTTGTTATGAAAATCACATAGTAAATCAACTGATACATTTTATTTACTATCATATAGAACAGTTCAGATATAAATATTTTGGATTTTCTCATCCCCATTCCTTTATTAATAACTCCTTTTTTACAATGGAAGTTACTAATTCTTACAATTTTGAGCGAAAAAACACATTTCAAGTTGTTAGCATCTTTGCTGCAATTACTGTTGCATACTCGACATTTCGACTATTGTCAAGTAAAAAACATTTAGATAAGTCAGTAAAAGAAATCCCATCACCGAACAATTCGTATCCGTATGTAGGTAAATAAATATATATCTAAAATCGTAAGCATTTTGTTGAAAAGTAAAATTGATACATATAAATATGGACTTAAGGTCATTTATTCTCTCTTGGAAAGCTACCTGGACAGCAAATTGCCAAGTGGCATGAAGAGCTTGGAAATATCATCAAACTAAAAATGGGTGTTAAGACATGGATCCTATTAAGTGACCCAATTATGGCACACGAAGTTATGGCAAAATGCTTGGATCGTCCTTATTCTACATTTGCATATAATTATTATAGTCATGGAGGAAAAGGCGTTTCATATTCAAACTATACGGGTAGTTATTGGAAAAAGGCACGCGCTGCAGGTAAAATAGAAGCTTAAAATAAAATAAAAATAAATTGAGTAGCTCACTGTATATAAATTTATTTAGTACTGTCTGTTCTTGCTCCGAAAATGGTAGATCAGTATGTTGATCTCATTAAACGTGAAGCAAGCATTCTTGCCGATAGGCTAATTGAGGGTACAAAAAAAGATAGTAATATTGACCCTTGGCTTGCAACCAAATTATTTTCATTCAATATTATTAGCCAAGTATGTCTAGGAAAGCAATTTACGTCTATCGAAGATGCAACTTTCATAAAGCTTTCTGAGATATTGAAAAAAGGAGCAAAGCAAGCAGCATTTGCAAAAGATCTTCCAAAGTTTCTTCCTGGCTTCTGGATTATAAACAAAATATTGGGAGTCGAGTCAGAAATGGCGCATTATATTGATGTTGAGCGTGATCCTTACCTGAGAAAACTTATCAGTAAATCTGTGATTACAGATGGCCCCAACATCATGAAGGCTTTGGGCGACAAAGATTTTTCATTGGATGAGGAGAACAAGTTAATCATTTTTATTGATTCTTTAACGGCAGGTTCGGATACCACAGCAACTACTATTTACTGGGCCTTTTGTATTCTTTGTAACCATCCCGATGTTCAAAAAAAGATCCAGAACGAAATTGATACCTTTATCAAGGAAAACAATAGACTTCCAACTTTTTCAGATCATGACAAAATGAACTACTGCGTCTCGGTCATCAAGGAAGTGTTGAGATGTAAACCTGTAACGCCTTTTGGATTGCCTCATTTAGCCAACAAAGATAGTAAGTAGAAGCATATCAATCTATTGAACTTTTTTATTTATTTATTTACGGATGAATAATAATACTTATATCTATTATGTATAGTCTTAATTGGAGAGTATTTTATCCCGAAAGGATCGACAGTTGTTTCAAGTATGGATCACATGCACAGAAATCCAAAAGTGTACGACAAACCTATGGATTTTATACCAGAAAGATTCATGAATAATACAAAAACGATAGCTTCAATTAGTAACGGAAACGTCGAAGAGAGAGATCAATACAATTTTGGATGGGGAAGAAGAATGTGTCCAGGAATATATTTGGTAAAGATGTGTAAATGTATTCATTAATAGATTTACAATTGCTAATTTCAAGCACAGGCTGAGGTAGAGATTCTATCCGCCTATATCTCCATCTTCTCAAGATGTTCTATTGAACCAAGCATGGACTCAGAGGGAAACATTTGTCTACCAGACATATCTGCTCCCCTGGAAAATGGTATTACACAAATTGCTAAACCATATAAAGTACGTTTTATTGAAAGAGCCAACAAATTGGTCTAAACTGTTTAATATTGGTTCAATTATATATATGTCTATATGAATTATGATACTATGCTTTGTTTCGAATAAAATGAAAATGTACTATATTAAGTATATTGGCATTACTTTTTATATATACTTTAATAACAATAAAATGTAGCATGTGTAAAATGCAAATTAATTAAACATGGAAAGGAGAATTTAGTCTAATGGTGGTTATAATCAAATTAACAAACTGACGAAGTTTATAAAAAAATTGACTTACTTGCCATGCATAAGTGTTTCATCTTCTGTAAATCCATGTTTACTGCATCTTGCATGTAACAGATACCAAATTTTATGCTGCACGAATATATTATTTAAACTACGATTTTGTTTTGTGTTGAAAAAAAGTTGTTTATATTTTTTCTTTTTTTATTCTCATTTTATTTATTTCAAAACCTCTCTATACGTTAAGAAGAGATATGTCAGCCATGAAAGAAGTTACTAATATGGAGTATGTTCGTCTCGGCAATACTGGTATGAAAGTAGGCTATACATCCATTTTTTTATTTCATGAAAAAATCGCGTAAAAATTTAATATCAAATTCTCCAGATATCGCGTTTTGGGTTAGGATGTATGAGCTTTGGAAATCCAGCTTGGGCAGACTGGGTAAAGGGCGAGGAAGAGTCTTTATATATTATAGGAAAAGCATATGAATGTGGCATCAATTTTTTTGATACAGCTGATTGTTACTCGAATGGCGAAAGTGAGCGTATATTGGGAAAAGCAATAAAGAAGTTTGATATGCCACGATCGCGCATTGTTGTTGCCACTAAAGTATTTTATGCTGCACCAAATGACACTACTACTGTCTTTGCATCGAATGATAAAGCAAGTGACCCTATGTTTGTGAACACCTATGGATTGTCTCGAAAACACATTTTTGATGCAGTGGATGATTCTTTGAAGCGCTTGGATTTAGAGTATATTGATTTGTACCAAATTCATAGATTCGATCAAGTGCGTGATCTATTACTGCACTTATGGAAATATTCGGTTTTTTCTAATAATTATAATAAATTAGGAAACGCCTATCGAAGAAACAATGGAAGCCTTACATGACATAATAAAATCGGGCAAGGTGAGATACATTGGAGCTAGCTCGATGCTAGCCTGGGAATTCCAAAAGGCGAATAGTATTGCCGAGAGAAATGGTTGGACAAAGTTTTGCTCGATGCAAAATCTCTACAACTTAATTTATCGTGAGGAAGAACGTGAGATGATCCCTTACTGTGTTGACCAGGGGATTGCCAGTCTTCACTGGAGTCCATTAGCACGTGGAATGCTAACTGGCAAAAATCACAGTTCTATTCGAACGAAATCAGATGCGGGCATAGAGCTCTTTTTTACTTTGAAGCAGAATGAAAATGATAAAGAAATTGTAAATCGAGTATCTGAAATAGCAGATAAACATGGTGTTAGCCCAACACAGGTAATTCATAATAACTGACTTGAACGGAGTCTTAGTTTTATTAATAAATAAAAGTATAAAAATAGGTCGCTCTTGCTTGGATACTTGGCAAACCACACGTCACTGCTCCTCTCGTAGGCATTAGAAAAGAAGAACATTTGTACGAAATGATATCCTCTTTATCTTTAAAGCTTTCTGACGAAGAAGTCAATTACTTGGAAGAATTGTACATTCCCCATAAGCTTATTCCAATGTAAAAAGACAAAGCTGATAGTTACTATATTTGGACAGAGTTATTTTCCAGATTAAAACTTTTATTAGGGCGTTTTTTTTTAATCATTTTAGCTTTCTTTTCCCTTTTTATATTATTATTTTTTTTTCCATAAAAAAGAAAACTTGATAAATAAACGAGGATATAACAATAATAATAGCTTTTAAAAAAAATTCCTTTTTCTTATTAGAATTATTTCTATTGCTCTTATTATTTCTTAAAGGGGGACAATGAGTTCGCAAGTCGAGGATGAACAACAACATTCATTCCAAGAGCTAAAAAACAAATGGGCTCAGCAAGCATCAAAACAAACACCGGTTGTAGAACAACCCAAACCTGTTACTCAGGCTCCTCCTCCAATTCCACCAAAACCTAGTCCAGATTCCTTACTCAAAGCTCACGATGAGGAAGAGAAACGAGTGTCACTTTTAGCTCAACAATTTGAAAAGCAGCGAATTCCTACTTCTGCAAACGGAAATTTCTCTACACAAACCGATAAACCAGTACTACGTAACATACAACAGCATTCTCCTCCGCCAAAAGAACCTGTTCAGAATTCCATTGCTAAACAACCAGAAGCCCAGCCAGAAACTACTTATGAAGAGCAATATAGCGATGTTGACAACAACAACAACAATAACATTGATGATAATGACGTTAGTGAGGAAGAAGAGGATAGCTCAGATGACGACGAGGATACTGTTATCGACCAAGAAATTGACAATACTTTAGTGGAACAAGTGCAAAAAACGCACTTGCAATATACCAAATTAGAAGAATCTCGTTTTGCAGAAAATTTAGCGCCGGGTGTCAGAAAACAACATGGTCGACCAGCTCCACCACCTCCCGCAAAAAAGGTACAAAAAAGGCCTCCACCACCGCCTCCACCTAGCCAAAAATATCATAATGCTGCTCGTACTCACGTACTTGAAGCTAATATACCCTCACCACCAAATACAACCCAGGTAGCCATCCCTAATTCATCAACAATACATACTACAACATCTTCGGTACCTCCCAGTATGCCTTCTTCTCCACCTACTTTGCCTCCACCGACTTTACCTCCTCGTCCTTCACAAGCCGTTCAAGCAACGCCTACTCCTCAACTTCCGCCCCGACCATCACTTACAACGCTAGCTAAAGCACATACTATCGCTTCTGGAATGATGAAAAGTGGGAGCCCAAATGCTATTGGACGCCCGTTACATTCATCCCCTCCTCCACCAATGTCACATCTAAATAACAGTGAAGACAATCTTATTCATCGCTCAAACTCAACTTCCGCTGCTTACAGAAACGGTTTAATGAAAGCAGCAGAGACTCCAAAGGACCCCCCTGTCTGCCCTGATCTTACTCAGGCATCACGAAATCCACCTTTGTATAATCACGAGAAAAGTATTATTTTGACAGGTCATAAGGGTTCCTTATATGCTTTAGCTGCTTGTCGCTCTATGATTTTTACTGGCTCTCACTTATTACGTACATGGGACGTTCATACGAGTACTGTACTCAATACCATTGGAGATGCTAATCCGAACCAAACCAACGAAAGTGAAAAGGTAAATGCGATCACCGTGGCACCTTGTGGAAACCCGAAAGATGAGGGGCGGTATATTTGGGTTGCGAAGCAGGATGCAGGAATTTATATTGTGGATACACACGCCAATCCGCCTGTTTATGGAATGAAAATGGAAGGTCATGTTTCTCCAGTCTCGTTTTTGCTTCGATTCCGTAATTCAGAAATATGGTCCATCGACGAGAGTGGTATATTAAACGTATGGGAAATTGATGATGTCAGTCCCTTGCGTCCCCCATTGCCGAAAAAGGTTCCAGTGTCAAGTAATGCTGTTGCAGCTACCATTGCGGGTTCACTTCTTTGGATGTGTTCTGGTCGTAAAATCTCTGTGCATAATATTCTCTCTCCGAACGACCCTGATATACCAGACCACCGATTACCTAACGATTTGGGTAATATTACAGCGCTTATTACGATACCATATCATCGAGATTGTGTATTTGCTTCACATGAATATGGTAAAATTAGTAAATGGGATGCAAAGACCGTGAATAAATTACAAGTGATTACAGTGTCAATGTATGGAATTTGTACAATGATTAGTGTAGGCGAACATTATGTATGGGCGGGATATAATACCGGTATGATATACATATACGACACGCGTCCAGAGAATTGGGCAGTAGTCAAAAGTTGGAAGGCACACACAGGCGCCGTCAATCATTTGATGGTGGATGATTCTGGTTTGATACTAGGAGAGAAATCAGGAAGAATGCAAGTTGTGAGCGGTGACTCTAATGGATGTGTATCTATCTGGGATGGATTATTAACTGAACATTGGAGAGGTATCTATTTATTTTTTGGAGGAGTAATTTTATACTCGTAGCTAATTACAAAAATCACATGAATAATAGAACACCACTTTTTGAAACGAGAGAGTGAATACTGTAATTATGAAGAGAGTAACTTGATGATTTGTTCATGGAATATCGATGCAAACAAGCCTGAGAAATTAATAGAGGATGATGAAATGATACGAAAATGGCTTGGTGGCATGCAGGATCCAAATATTATTGTCGTTGGTATTCAGGAAATCATTGATTTGGAATCTAAGAAGCAAACTGCAAGTAAGTAAAAGTAAAATATACTAAATTACGATGTAATGATTGACTGGGCTCGTTATTTTAGGAACATTATTTAGTTCAAGAAAAAAAGGAGATACAACAGAAACTGACGAAGGACTTACTAGAAGATATAAGCTATGGCATGATTATTTGGTTCGTATTATTGGGGATAATTATGGACCTGATAAATATACTGTAGTCAAAACGGATCAGATGGTTGGACTATTTAGCTGTATATTCGTTCGTACAATGGACAGGCCTCGTATATTTAATATCGACTCTACCCTGGTTAAAACAGGTTTAAAAGTGATGAACAAAAGCATTCATGGTAACAAGGGTGGTATTGCTATACGCATGGTTTACGACCACTCTTCTCTTTGCTTCGTCAATTGTCACTTGGCAGCAGGTCAATCACATTTCCAGCAAAGAAACTCGGATGCTGAAGGTATTCTTCATAATGCTAGTTTTCCTGATATTGGAGAGTACGAAGATGTGTTTAGTCATGGTGGCGATGGTACTATGATTATGGATCATGAGTTCTGCTTTTTAAGTGGTGATCTTAATTATCGTGTTGACATGACGCGCAATGCAGTGCTACAAAAGCTAAGTGAATCAGATAAATTACGAGCATGGAAAGAACTACAAGAAAAGGATCAGCTGCAAAGACAGCATATCACCAACCCATTGTTTAAATTACTAATGTTTCACGAAGCACCTATCCGATTTGATCCCACTTACAAATATGATCCAGGCACCGATTATTACGATCGATCAGAAAAGAAACGTGTTCCTGCTTGGTGTGATCGTGTATTATTTAAAGGAAAGAATATTGAGAGCTTATACTACACACGCTATGAAGTCCGTGCATCAGATCACAGGCCGATTGCTTCTGGGCTTCGATTCAAAACAAAAGTAATTGATAGTGAACGACGATACAAATTGGGAGCCAAAATCGGTGAAGAGTGGGAGGAATATCTGGGGCGATTTGTTCAAGATAAAAAAGCTCGTTATTTGGCAGACTATGAGCGGTGTTCTTTGAAAGAAGCTTTTGCTCTCTTGGAAAGTTCAGACTGGAATATTATAGATACTGTAGCAAAATTACCCAAGCTAAATAATGGTGCCATTTTTTAATAACCAAATAAAGTGTACTCATATATATCATAATATAAACCTATTGTTAATATGATTTGATCAATAGAAAATGACGTTTTAAGCTCTTTTCTAGTTTTTTATAAATACTAAGGAGGAGGATGACTATTTCATATCGTGTAGTTTTATGCGAAGGTTTTTGTTTTGTTTACATGTCAATTGATAATTAAAAAGTATCAAAGGCAGCAGCGAGCTCAGAGCATTTGCTAAAGCATAATGTTTATATCTACTTTAATCTTAGCTCGATATTTAAAAATAGAAATTTTATAGCATATTATATTTTTCTTTTGCAAAACATATGCACACAATGTAAAAAATAGATTTAACAGATATGCAGATTGGTGTAACATAGCTGTTGTCATCCAAATATAACTTATGTGAGGTGTTCCCCAAAGAAATGAAGTTTTTGAGTTTTATATATTAAAGCTTAAAGCTTATATCAAGTTTTCTGATCCCTTTTATTTTGGTGGTATTTATTTGTGTACAACTTATTGTCTCAAACGATTGTCAAAACGAAAAAAGAGCGGACAAGGAGGGGATGTGTTTTAGTTTGATTTGTAGAAACCAGAGTTTATATACTTTTAAAGAAAACTTTTGAATAAAAGTAAACACACTTTTTTTTTTTTTGTTTTGTTTGTTATGCATGATATTCTGGTATGAACAATAACTTTTTTGTTCTTTATCTTTTTTTTGTAATGATAATTATAATAATAACAATAATAAGACTATTAATCGATAAATTGTATAAAAATAGAAGTACTATCTATTTCAGTGCTAAATTCTATTGAGTAGAAATTTTGACCATTTAATTAAATCAAAAAGCTAAAGCGTTACTAATATTTTTTTTTTATGAAAAGGAGGTGTGGGTGATCCTCTTATAATTAGCGGAGACATATACAAGTTTGGCCTTTATAGTTTTTTTGGGTAAAAAAATAATAAAAATATTTGAAAACGTCATATATTTGAATCTAGACAGGTACTAACAATATAGCCAAGAGAATATACTTTTTAAAGGGAAATGTTTGTTACTCCAACATTTTTTAGCACTGAAGTAGCATCATTTTTAATAGGAAGATGTGTTTCGAGTCGTGTCTCCTTATCTTTTGGTGATGCCAACATATTCTACATTCGGTAAATATAAATTTATATATATATATATACTTGTGTGTGGGTCCTTTCACATTAAAAACTGTTGGCCCGGGTCTCAAGAGTTTTCATAATACCAGATATAAAATTATTACTTTAAATGGAAAGTCGCATCATCTTTCCCGTGTGTTTTTGATGTGTAGAAGAATAAAGTATTTTAAAATGCCCAATGTTTTTTTTAAACAGTTTTTGTTTTCTAAATATAAACTGGACTCTTGTAATATCCCCCTCTTTTCACCCCTGTCTCTTCTTTTTTTTTTTTTTCTTCATAGTCTTGTGGAAGTAATAACATCTTAATAGATTTAAAGTATGAATACATTAATTTATTCTATTTGGCTTGATTTTATTTATTATTAATAGCAATCAAGTGGAGTTAAAAAAAAGTCTAGATAATTACACAAGTTATGGACTAAAATAACTTTGTTAGATGATCTTATTGACCAAAAAAGGCTTGGTTAGCGGAGCCAATGTTTTTTCTTTTAAGGAGGGCGATCCTGTAAATGAAAAAAGTATAAAAATATTTAAATCAGACCCCTTTTTTCTAACTTTTTCTTTTCTTTTTCTACTTCTTTCGTTAATTTATATTTTTTTTTCTACTTTTATTTATTATATACATCTTTTATTCATGAGTTCACCGACAAGCACAAGATCGGGTGGTACCATTCGCAAAGGTCCTACTTTAAGAGGGGGTAGATATAGACCTGCCATTGGCAGGTCTGTCCGTGTCACCAAAAAATCTGACACTGAGTCAGACGATGAAGAAACAACTGGCCTAACACACTATGAAGTAACCAACTCTTCAGACTACAACTTGAACAAGAGAGACAGTTTGGAACAGATCACTATTCATAACGAAAAACTGGAGACAGATGCAGATGGAAAGCCAGTATATCATCATGGAGAAGAAACATTTGGCGATCTTTTGACTCACCCTATTCACGAGTATACTGCTCATAAGCAACGAAAAAATGAATATGAAAAAGACTTTAACCATTGGACAAGAAGCAATGCAGAAGGATCAACCATCCTTCGATCTATTGACAGATCGCCAAGGTAATTATAAAATAATTTCCATATAAAGAAACAAAAGAAAGTGCTAACATGTTTTTACCTGCGCACAATAGTGAGCATGTTGAGTTCATACTTGGTAAGATATATAAAATACATGATTATTCTGAAAATGTAGCTAATAACTATTTTTAGTGGTTCACTTCAAACAGCTGAAAGGTAACCAGGGTTTTGCATTAGATCATGAGACAGCTGAAGATTTTTGCAAAAGGGTATGTACATACTCAGCTAATTTTTGACAATAATAAAAGCTAAGACCCAGTTTTATTATTTCTAGTTAAAATTAACTCAAAACGAAATAATCAGATTCAATGGTGTGCATGACACGGATGGTTTGACTACTTTTCTATACAAGATAAAACGCGACTTTTCTATCAAGATTCACCACAAAACTGAATATGCAAGGGAGAGTCACATGGAATCAGGAATAGAGCTTAATCCGAATCATCATATCATTCAATTCAATGATAATACATATGTTGAATTTAAACCAAAACATCATCATGAAGTTATATTACCACTTGAGGCAAGAAGAAGACCCTTTTTTCAGTAAGTAGTCTTTGTATCTGTATTTTTTTTATATATAAAACAAAAAAAGGGGGGGAGAAATCAAATGAAATTAACAAATACATTTTTAGACATCCAGAACCAGATCTTAGTGCTGATATTGGTGAAGAGAAAGCAGCTTCTTGGTTGGAACTATTTTATGATCTATTCTATGTTGCCACTTTGACTCAGTTTACACATTCTCATCATATCATGGACTGGGCGTCATTAGGTTTATATGCACAGTGGTTTGTTATCACTTGGTGGGCTTGGTGCGCTAGTTCTTTGTAAGTATTATTACCATTTTAAGTTATATATAAATGTTTTGATATATGTCCATTTTAATTTATATGTTTTAATTACCAGGTATACTGCAAGATTCGACACGTAAGTATTTTGTGTTACAAATGTTGGATCGTTTATATAATTTTTGTATTCATGTTTTATGGGTTTTTAAATAGAGACGACGTGG
>VCJB01002114.1:5208-18452 GCA_024140155.1 Backusella parvicylindrica | reverse complement strand
AAAAGTATAATCAATAACCAAAAAAAAAAAAAAAAGGGAGATATTTTCTTTATTCTTCTCTTTTCTTACCTCTTCACGCGTTCCAAATTGTCTAGTCCATAGATCAATCACCTTTTGTAAAAGTACTTTTGGATTCTTCTTCTCCTCCTCCTCACCCTCCTCCTTTACTTTTTTATTCTCATCCATGGATTGACTTCTAATTTCCTTTGTTTGTGGATGGCCCGCAAGCACCAAAGCATGTCTCGATGCCGCCACCTCTTCACGCAGTAACATTTTTTTTCTCCCAACGCGATAATCCGTGATAAGAGATACACCTCGGGGCTTCCTTGATCCAATAAATTCTTCGCCCCGCACATACTTGTTTGCCGTATTTAATCTCCACAACTCACGCACCTGGCGTGTCATGGGTGGTTTGAGCTGTATCACAAACATACCACTTGCTTTCAAGACCTGCTTTTCTTTACTTCCACCCAAAAACTGCCGTAGCACGCCATTACTGCTTTCGCGTGCCTGAATCTGTACGGAGATATCCATATCGAAATACAAGGGTGCTACACACTTATCACAAGATATCTGCCAACTGAGTGTCAAACGGATACGTTGTCCTGTCGCTGTGATGCGATTCAAAAACAAGGAATCATGAAGCGAACTGTCCCATGGACCCTGTGCTGTTATTTTTGAGATCCCGTTTCGCTCAAACTCAGCATCGCCTGTGGGGAACAAATGGATCTCCACAGGTGCATGAGGTGGTGATTCTGTCTGTCTTCCTTTACTATCTACAAGTCGAACATGACCCATCTTGACCTGTTTGATGTCTTTCCAGTTAAATCGACTACCAGAATCATGAAGGAGCGTCAGTGCAATGCGTCGTTGGAGCCCCTGACGTAGACAAAACACATCCTGTGAGACCAAAGGTACGGGTACATAGTTACCATCCGCGTCCAATTCACAAATCTGGATCCATGCAAGGACATCGTGCTTTTCTTCCATCATCACACCATCAAATGTACGTCGTTGAAGCGAAAGTCTTCTTTCATTGGAAAGTCGACGACATAAAGCAGCAACCGAAGGCATGGTAGTGGACTGTCGTTCCACTTCTTCATGATGTTGTTCAAATAAAAATTGCTTTTCAATGACAGGCGATTCGCATAATACATTACTATTCAACTTTGCTCCATTGTATTCAAGCAAATCATAAAGGTAATTGTCTTGTGCCTGTCCATACACTTCAATTTCAAGACCATGATGCAGTATCACATCCATCGTTTGTTCGGTAATGTTCACAGACAGTGTTTGGTTCTGATCAAACAGAATGGCATTGCTTCCAAAATTACTGATGGGATCGGTTTGGTAGGTCTTGTCTGCAGATGAATGACGCTCTACGTTACCAAACGATGACAATCGAAACTGGGCATGCACCTGTGTAAACTGACTTTCATCTATACCTGTCAAATCATGCAAGCGTACCTCAAACACTTGCTGTTGTCCCACCTGAAGTAAATGACCAGAAAGAGGAGGAGGAGTACGGCCCTTTCTTATAAACAAATTGGGTCTTTTGGCAACAGAACGCGCGATAGGTGTTATGGAAACACGGATCTGGCCCATAATCTCACCCGTGTTTCGACAATAGACGTCCACCTTGCTCTCGGCATGCAGTTGAAGGGTCAGGTTCTTGAGCGGGATACGCGCCAAGCCAATCAGTGAGAATCGAGGGCATGGGGTCTCGTAAAAGGGATCTTCGCGGTGGAAATGCTGTCCAAACAGGGGGCCATCCGTGTAATCATACAATCGACGCATACGTCGAAGTCGGTTCTTGATTTTGGCAATGGACCAAATGTAAGTGGCGCGATGTACAAGGTCAATAACCTGTACACCCAAACAGGGCTTGGTTTCCTTGAGCAGTGGCACATCGGGTTCACGACTGAAGGGCTGTAATGCAGACGTCGACTCCCAAAACGAGAGTGTGTTGGCCGACATGTCATCATGCACAACGGTAAACTGGTAGGTGACGTTCTTGCCAAGTTCCTTGGCCATGATATTGGCCTCCTTTAGAATGACGGCATGGACAAGACAATCCTCTGCCATCTTGACAAACTTGAGTTCCTTCCATTTGATGACAGACTGCCGTAAAAGGTACTCTGCTGCATTTTTAGATGTGTAACCCACAAGCAAGTTGTCTGTGCTGAGTGCGGTGCCTGGCGGTAAATGGGCTGAGATGCGTTTTATTTTGGATTCATAAGCGGCTTTTTGCTGTTCAAGGACCAACTCCATTTCTTGCTTTATCTGTTCGTACTTGGCTGCCAATGCCTCCTTTTCCTTATTGAGCTCGTCATCTGTCTTGGAGAATTCAGCTTGTTTTATTTTGGCTTGGTATTCCTGTTTTTGGATCTCGAGCTGCTGCTGCATTTCTTCGGTTGCCATTTTAACCCATTTGTCGCGCTCGTCTTTTAAAAGTGGCTGAGGCGAATCCAATTCTTCGTCATCCAACGTGGGTGCAGATGATAGAACGCTAAGGCGTTTTGATGAACTGATGGAGGTACGTGGTGACACAGTAAATGATGATACATCGTCATCCAAATGACTTGGATATCCATTTTCTGAGGATATGCGCTTTCGGTTACGGAATTCACGCACTTTGGAAATCCCTTCAGACAATTGCTTCAAATCTTCATCCGTCATCACATCTAAATCAGCACTTATGCTGCCACCATAATTGCAGAGAAGTGCTTCTCGGTGTGCAAATTTCCAATCAATAACTTCTGATAATTGGGCATTACTCGTTTCTGAAGTGACAGATTGATTGCCTAATACACTATTTCTACCAGAAGCTGAGATAGGTGATGTTTGCTGTTGTTGTTGTTGTTGTTGTTGTTGTTGCTCACGTTCTCTTCTAACTTCATCTGGATTATTAAATCGAAAAACGTGATGAAGACCAGATCCCAAAATGATACGATATCCACTATGAAGTACCTTGGGCTCAAGAATCCTTGTACCATTGACTAGCGCAATTGAATCTTCTTGTTCGCCTGGATAAATCGTCACTGCTCCACCTCCATTCTCATCAGTATTGTTTTCGAAATAACAATGATTATCTGTGATTTCATCACCGCTCAATCTAATATCGGCTTGAACAGAGCTACCAAATCTACCAACGCGGGTAATACCATGCTTGATTTGATACATCAAACATTCCGTCATCAAAGGATCTTCATTCAAGTTGATCAGGTGAATCGATCGAGGTGCATACACACCCATATTATTTTTTTCCACAATTACACCCAGTTCCTCCAACGCCTTCTCTCTCTCACGATGAATGGCTTCTGTCCTGCTCATCTTTTGCTCCCATGTTTGATTGACTTCCAAAAGCAACTTCTCTGATGATTTGAACTGATCAATGACCTGTTCTTTTGTATATAAACTATTTCCTCGTCTTGTGACGGTAGGAGAAGGTAAAGGTGTTTCCTTGGGTATATTTTGTGAAGGTGTAGGTGATGCTCGAGCACGTGAAGAGGGTCTCGACAAGGTTTGCTTGCCCAATTTTTGTAACATTTGAATTTTTTCTACCTCTTCGGGTGCATAAATCATCAAGGTATCTCGCAAAGCCTGCAGCTCCTCCTTTAATTCTCGAACAAGGCGTGCATTCGGATCTTCGTTGATAACGGCCTTGTTCTTGATACGTTTCGCCTGGTCCGCATAGCGAAGCGTACTTAGCGTTTCGTCATAATCGGCAGGGGAGATGGCTGCAATCATGGCCGTCTTAGAATTACCACCCAATGAATCTTTTAAAAGATATGTCAACACTGAATCACGATAAGGGATAAAAACGCCGCCTTCTTTGGCTTTCCTTTTTTGAGTTTTTCCTGATTCAGAATGCTGTGATTGCTCTGCAAGTCCGGCAATGACCTTTCCGAGTGTTGTCAGCGACTTGTTGATATTTGCACCTTCTTTGAGTCGGGCGCCTGTGGCGCCTGTGCTATTTGCTCGTTCGCTACCTGCCAAATCAACAAGACTGATGCGCGAGGCTTTTTCAGTGTTCAAATTGGCGGTTTGGTCAAATCGGTTGGATGTTAAAAATAAGGTAAAAATGGCATGGGAACGTGATGATGTTTCGTTCATGTTGGTAGCTGCTACTGTTCTTGCCTTTTGTTTATTTTAGTTTGGTTCAATATAAAATAATAATTATAATTTTTTCTGTACCTTATTTCCTTCACTCATTAAATGATCAATATCCTCAAAAGAATTGACCACAAGACGAGATAAATCTTCAACATAGGGACCAATCGTAGGATGTTCTCTTACTTTTAAGTTGCCCTTATTACCAGGATTCAGTAAATCACGCACCTTTTCATTGTAGATTTCAATATAGGATACTTCAACTTGGAATTTGAGCGATTCACTGCTGAGGGTGGCGACTCTTTCAAAAAGCTCTGAACAAGTTCTTGGTATAATTCCCTTGTCTTCTCCATATCCCATCTAAAAAGTAGTGTGTGTATTTATATCTAAGATGTGCTTATATATATTCATCATTTTTGTTTTTTTTTTACCATCGAATACGATTTTCCTGAGCCCGTTTGACCATCTATTTTTTTTTTTAGTAAACTTTAGTAGTATAAAAAAAAACAATACTAACGTGATCTTACATGCAAAGATACAGCAGTTATATCCATCAAAAGCGTGATCAAGTAACTCACTTCCCAAATCATTATAGACTAACTCCTGGTCTGCATAATGATCGTCTAGCTTATTTCCTGACCAATAAGACCTATCAAATGTAAAGGCCTTTACGTCTTCTTCATGTTGGTGCTGTTGTTTACGAGTGTTGTTGCTAAGGGGAGTGGAAGTCGTCTTTTTGGTTAGGATCGTTTGATTGCCTTCAATGCGGATCAAACACTCTGCTCCTCTTGCGATTTCTATAGAATAGTTTTTTAGTCTTTTTTTTTTTAAAATAAAATAAAAAGATAATAATAAAAAGCAGGTACCTCTTGCATTCAAAGGACGACAACGAACTACGACTTTGATGTTGCCACTCATTGTATTTTAAAAAAAAAATAAAAGCGTAACAATATTATTTTTTATTCCTTTTTATTATTTAATATTATTTGATACAAAAAAAAAATAAAAGATAAATAAATAAATGAAAAATGAAATGAAAAAAGATATAATGCAATCAGATTTTCTACCTCACAAAAGCTTTTCGAAAATAGAATAGCTTTTTAGTATTTTGTAACTCCATGACGTGATCATGTGCATCCGATTTCGGTGTCTGAAAACCATGAATTGATTGTATATTGTTGAAACAACTTGTATGGATAGTATTGTTATGATAAATATATCGATAAGAGATATATTGTTTTATTAATGATGATTATGGGATATAATGCAAGGAAGGTATACAACAACTAATGGGTAAACTGTACACTTAATAGACAACATCTATCATTTTAGTCATCACATTATCATCAAAACAATTTAAGCTGCTATTACTATTACTATTACTATTATTTGTTTCTAGCATGGAGAAATGCCAATAATCGTAAGCATATTCCTTTCTTGATAATGATAGATTAACAACAGTGTTGACAGGAGGAAACATGTGATGAACGATATGATTTAAATCAACGTAGGATGATTTAAAGCCTTTTAACAGTTCCAATTTAAGTTGGCCCTGGGGATCAATGATAAATATCCTAGAACTTGGAACATTGACGTTCCTGTATGAAATCACATCAGTAATGCGATTACCAAATCCAGAGTAATAGACGTTTAGGTCAAACAGATCCCGTACGCTTTGTAAACACGATGTCTTGACAATATCTGGTTTTTTCATAATCACTTCACGATGGAAGGATTCAAACAATCGATCAGGGGACATAAGGACAGGTCCATCCGGCAAACGATCATCATGTTGCAGGATGGTTTCCAGATAACGACGTGTAGCGTTGGCTTGACTCATCGCACGGCTCGTAAGATATAGGAATTGGTATCCATTCTTGCTGATGTTTGTGTAGAGCTTGGCAATGCCCTCATGTGTCCAGTCTCGACCGATCAACGCCAGCAGATGACCCCGTGTATCAGATTTTGTGATTGTCCCATCAATATCTGAAATGACCAGCTTCACATTAGAGTCCCAAAAAAATAACTTGGCCGAACATGAGGCTGTTGTTTCATGAAGAAAATGCCTGCTTTTGACGGTATAACGAATAGTGTTGACGCCCTTGACAAGTCCAAGTTGTTCAAGTTGATGAGAAGACAATCGAATTGACTTGACTGGCTGGCATTTTTTCTTGCTACCCAATGCAAAGAGATACGTACATCCATTTTCAAATAAAAACACTCTATTA
Source organism: Backusella parvicylindrica (assembly GCA_024140155.1). Taxonomy (NCBI): domain Eukaryota; kingdom Fungi; phylum Mucoromycota; class Mucoromycetes; order Mucorales; family Backusellaceae; genus Backusella; species Backusella parvicylindrica. The sequence continues at coordinate 12,111 of VCJB01002114.1, read as the reverse complement.
TATCTACCATGGCTGTTCGCCTTGAGACTTTTTTTATAAAGAGCGCCGAGAACAAAATCCAGCACGGATGATACAAGTATGGTAGTGGTTGATGCCTCGTTTTCCATTTCAAAAAATGCCTTTCCCTCTTCTGCTAATGTCATGAGGAATGGTACTTTTTGACCGTTTACTGTAATTTCAACCTAAACCAAACTGAGTTTAGCTTTTTGTTTTGTTTTGACTTTTTTTTGTTGTTGTTGATGATCGACAGTTTACGTATATGATCAATAAAACTATTTACTTTTTGATCTTTTGGATAGAGAATCGACAGTTTTCCGAACCTGACGTGAAATGGCGAACAATGAAGAGTGCCATTAGCTTGTTTAATGACAACAATGTCCATTGCACCCGATAAGGTAGAGATGTTTAAGTCTGTATAAAAGCTCTTTACATATGGAAACAGCTTACTGAGTGCCTCCATTGAAAGCATATATTTTCAAAAAGAAAGGCAAAACGATGATTGCTTTTTTCTTTCATTTTTTTCCCTTTCATTGTCTTTTCTATATTTGATTGGATAAAACTTTTTATTGTTAGTGTCAAATTCAATAGGAGAAGAATTCAAAACATTTTTATTTAAAGATGTTCTTAATTTAGACTCAATGGCTAAGATGGAAACTGTTCTCTTGGTGATAAATATATATAAGTCGGATAACTTGTATATTCATATTAAATAAATGATAAATAAATAAATAAGAGACTAATTTTCATTGTTATTAAAATAAGAGAATAAATAAGGAGAGAGTAGCAGAGTTAAATATCGTAAAAAGTAAGGGAGAAGTATATAAATTAAACGAAATAGTAAATAAGAAAACGGCACTGTACCAATAAGTTAATAATAATAATAATAATAAGGAGAGAAAAAGAAGAGGTATCAATCGATTTTTTTATTATTTATAAAAGTCTTGTTGTTGTTGAACTGTCTCGATATAGAAAGTGATTCTGCACTCCAAATAAAGAAATTATCGTATAAAAACAAACATTCAACAAATAGTATTTAAATGAGGAACCTTCTTGCTTTTTCTTGCTTCTTCTCGCTCACAATCAATTAGAAAAAAAAATAGAACTATAAATGTTTTCAAAAACAAAGCTTGAAACGATGTTTGGCTTAGGCATTAATGGTATCAGCATAAGCCTTTATTTAATCACAATGGCAGCTTCCATCATGAAAATAGCAGTTGAACATACAAGTCCTTCACAAGTAATGTGTTGTATTTACTCACTGTAAGCAAAAGTGCAATTATTATTATTATATTCAATTAGCAAAAAAAAGAAAAAAGAAAAAAAAAAGTAGCTTTCTAACTATTTATTATTATTTATCATGAACTTGATTAGTTTCCTTGCCGCTTTACTAATACCAGTCGAGTTTAAAACGATCGAAAAAATCGGCACCAATATACAATTTAATACGAATTACAGAGGAAGAGGTGTTATAATAGGATTGTAGGTATGCAACCAGCAATAAATTGATATATATTCAAACCATTTTGTATCTTTAATAATGATGAAAATAATATATATAGATTTGGATGTATTGTACTTGGATCGCATGTCTTCTTATTAGTGGCGGGGATATTAGACTTGATATTTGGATTTGCTTGTATTATGTTTTCCTTCTTATCAGTAATACCGCCACCAAAGTCCATTATAAACAATTGGCAAAACTGGAAGGATTTCTGTGCCGAAGGACTAGATTTAGATCGCCCAAAAGAAGTTGAAAAGGTACGTTACACAATAAATTACAATCACGTTTCCTTATGAATAAATAACCATTTTATTTATTTTTAGAAATCTCCAGTACGGTCTACGCTAGCTTCATTGAAAAAAATTAGTCCGTGGTAGCTTTTTTGATTTTGTTTTTGCTTAAAAAAAAGGAAGGCTTTATATATATATATATATATAAATATAATAAATGTTACATGTATGATATAATAATAATAATATTAAAAAAGAGGGTATGCAAAGTCTATATATGAATAAAAAGAATGACAACAATACAAAAAAGAAAGGTGTTATATCTTTATGATGAAAGTTTTATCCAAAGTTTCCATCCTGCCAAACTGCCACTAAGAAAGCCGGACCATACTTGTACACTGGGACTGTAAGAAGGCTGCCAAATATCACAAGCTAAAATAACAATAATAGAATTTAGAAAAACGCACATTATTTTTATAATTGTGTGCAAAATGAAACTAAAAATTATACTTTACCACAGAATATGCCATCCATGAGTAACTTGAACTTGGAAATCTCTGCTACAGACAATTTATCTTGTAAAACTGCAAGCTCTGATGCTGAAATGTCTTTTTGATTACATTCTTTCTGGATTTTTTTACGGCTTGTTCGGTTTTCTCTTAAATCAAATATAATTCCTGCAAACCAGCAATAAGCAGCGATTCTCTCCGCACGTGCACCTAAATGTTTGCCGCAAAAACCAAGCTTGTAATAGCAAAATACATCATCAGCAACGCTATTGATAAAGGCATTGAGCAAGACAATACGATCATAAACACCCAAACTGGTGGATGTAGTAATCTCCTTGTAAGGACTCATAAAATTTCCTAATCGTAAGAGCTTACGAGTCATTGAAAAATGACTTGTGATGGTCGACCACTGTTTCCCGCTGACTAAGTGATAATGTAAGAGGATCTTGATAAAGTACTGGATAATCTTCATTGATTTGTCTCGACCATCAAGCTCTTTTAAAAGCTTGACGATAGTAGCAATGTATTTTGCGACATTGTTATTTCTTGTCTTGATGTCGTTGATGGGCAGAATGGAAAATGACTTTTTGTTGAGATCTTCTTGTTTTTTTTGGCTGGCTGTGGTTTCACGCTGTGTTACCACCAGGTCTTTTTCAGAATAGTACGATTCAGGCTCTGGTGGAGGAGTAGGGGTAGGATGTATGTATTGAGTGTTAGAGATAAGATCGCTCATGTTTTAATAATTTAAAAAGTGAGAAAAAGAGAGAAAAGAGGCGTTAGTTCCTGAAATAGTCTTCACCATCAAGATATATAAATAACCTTAGTAAACCTTCCGCGGAACACGATTCACTCCGCGGATACCAACAAGATAGCAGGTCACAGTAATTTGGTGTCCAAAAAAGGCAACAAATCAACAAAAAAAATTCAATGTCACTTCTTCCAGAAAAAATAAAAAACACAGTTTTATACATATTGTTTTTTTTGGCTTGATATATTAATTAACTTGATTAAACTTGTCTTTTTTCGTTTCTTTCTTTCTTTCTCTTTCCTTATTTCTTTTTTGTTACCTCTTCGTTTTTTATTTAATTATTTATACAATGGCAATTTCTGATCGCATAGAATTGGATATTGATGTTCCTTTTTATTTGCCAAATATTGGAATATACAAAGTTGCATTACATTTGACACAAGCATTTTTCTCGCTCTTGGTAGCGAGTTTAATTGGATCTATCATTTCATTTCAAAAGCATCATATTATTGTAAAAATGAGTGAATAATAATAATATAGTTTGATGATGATAATTAACTTTTTATGTATAGGAATCAAGTCAATCCAGTTCCACATTCACGCTTGTCATTGCTACTTGTAGCCTATTTATAGCACTCACACTGGCATTAGCACCTATTTCTAAATTTCGCATGATCAAGCCATTTCGAGACTTATTTTTACGACCTCGCACTGACCTTGTTCTTAACATTTTCTTCTCACTTGCCTGGATCATTGTATCGATCGTTGTAACAACGCAAGCATTAGAACAAAATACATGTACCCATGAATTAATTAACAATTCAATTACTCAGGTAAAGAGGGAAATTAAATGAAAACAGTAAAACCTTTATATAGAAATTGTAACTTATTCTTTTAATTGATACATACAGTGTAACTGTATCAAAGCATCTGCAGTATTTAGTTGGATAGGTGTATTTATCTGGATCACCACCGTCATTCATAGTCTGATACTTTTCTGCAATCAAAAACAGGTCAACAGAAATTCGGTGTATGAAAAGGAAGATATATCATCTAGTTCTTCTTCGAGTTATGATGCTGATGCACCTACCATTGTAGAAATGCAATACTCTGAAAAGCATAAACAGCCTATTGTGAGTTACAATGATTTCCATGGCCCCGTTTATGACCCTCCACAACAGGTCCTGTCTTCAAACACCACGCTTTCAATGTATATACCCGATTCCCCTTATTCACAAACTACTGAACAAGTGTATCATTATGAATCTGATCAGTATCATTACAATCCTTATACCGCATCCTCTGTACCATTCCCTCACAAGTATTAAAAAAGTTCATTCTCTTTCTCTTTCTCTCTCGCTCTCTCTCGCTCTCTCTCTATTTGCATTATAGAGAATATAATAGAAAAAAACAAATATAATTTTTATTTGTTTCAACCCTTTAATTACCCTCCTTATTTTTGAAATCATTAAACACGCTAATAATAAAAAAAGGAGAAAGTCTCAAATTATTATAAACCATTTACGATTTTTATTTATATTTATTTAATTCATACTATTTATTATTAAAAAAAACGGATTAAAAGTGAGCTAATATAATATAAAGTTGTTTTTTACCAACTAAATTAAAAAGTAAATTAAAGTCTTTGAGAATTCTCATCACGACTACGGTGAGTAGGTGCAGGAGGTGGATTTTGATTTTCAACAGACTCTCTCTTGTTGGTCTTTGGGAAAGAACCAGGAAGTGAGTTGTGGCTAGTAACAGATTCACCAGGTGTGTACACGTTAGGTCGCTCTTCAACAGTAGGTAGTTGTTCATCGTTCTTATCTTGGGTAGTGGTAGTATTATTACCATTGATATGAGGTGTTTCAGTTGACATGTTTCGATCTTCAATATATTCACCACCATCAGTAGGAGTTGATATTTCAACTTGCTTACTATCCTGAGAGTCTGATGCCTTACGATCAAGAGAGAAGAAGGAGCGTCGCTTACTGGGAGTGCTGCTACGATCAGACTTTTGTCGTTTATTATTATTACGATTTTCTACCTTTGTCTTGATATTACGATTGATAATGGTAACCACGGTAGAGAAAAAGCCTGGCTTCATGGCATCCTTACTTGGTGCATTTTCCTTTTCGGTTTCAGGTAATGCATTATAGGCTTTCTCCTGGAGAGATTGATTCATGTTGATGATGGAAGTGGTGATTCTTCTATCAAGTGACTCTAATGCAAGACGGACCTTGGTCTCAATAGCCCTGGCGATCTGCTTACGGATAATACCAGTGATAATGGGGCGAATGGCCTTATAAAGTATATCGTGGTTACTTTCACTGACCTTAATATTGAGATTGTTCAAGTTGCATTTGATATTGGAAACTTTGAAGGTATGATCAGCTTCGGACGAGCTCTGGATACGGAATGTGACAGTGATGCCTTTATCAACGACATGGATGGAGGCGGTGCCACGGTCCGAGATTTTTGGGAAACCTGCCTTTTTCTTATAGCTAAAATTCACATCGTCAATTTTGGTTTGGATTTCGCTCATACGAACATAAAGTGATTGGTGACTCTGCTTGTTATCGTCCTGCTGTTTAAGGTTGAAGCTGTAGAAATTTTCCATCTTGGTTTCGAATATATTGGGAAGAAGGGTATCGCCTGAGATGACAAGGTTATCGACGGTGACATCGTATTGCTTGTCGCTGTATTCAACACGAGGAACAGGGATGTAGCGGACTTCATCTAAAAAGGCAGGAAGTAACGTCATACGCATGTCATTCAAAAGATGAGGCTTGAATGCAGGATTTCCTTCACTATAGAAAATTATAAATATTAGTTTATATGCAAAAGAGAAAAAATATATAAAAATTGTTTACCTGTCCATCCATAAATCTTGATGAATCTTTGTAACACAATGGTTGATTTCACGGGCAGTTTCATCCTGAGACATGTTCTTCATATAACCACGAACAAGTTCTGATAAATGATTGAAATGATCGCCGTATTTGCCCTTCATCAGCTGCTTGCCTTTATCTGTCAATTGACGACCCTCACGAGTAGATTCTGACTTGTTGACATAATTAGGTTCATTGATAAGACGTTCAATATAATTCAGAGTATCTCGATAATAGTCGCGAAGCTCTTCATCTTCTTTTGCATCACGACCCACATCTTTAAGGGCATTCAGGACAGAATCAAGTGATTTACCTTGTCCCCACATTTCAATGATGGTCTTGAGTTCGCTTTGGGCTTGCTTACGGATCTGTATTTGTTCTGTTTCCTTGGCGGAATTCTCTTTCACATTGCTGGAAACAGTAGAGAGGCGCTTTGTCCACTCCTTGCAAAGCTCAATGATGGTGGTGGTAGCATCTTGATATTCTGGATTACTTTGGATTTGTCCAACTGCCTTACGAAGTCGATCAAGAAGCTCATCTTGTTTCTCTTTGTTGAAGGTGCCCTTCACACTTTGGGTGAAATTTTCTTTATGTTTACCCGCATGTTTCTTTGCTTTATCTTTGCCTTCTTCAATAACTTGGTTGGTAGTGTCATTATCGGCATTGGCCAATGTGTTCTGATTGGTTCTAGAATCAAGTGGAATATCATCCTTCTTATTGTTCATAGGGATTAAATCTGGATGTACTGAATCACCCGTGTTTAAGAGTCCAGCATGTTGAGGGTCTTTGGCTCTGGAATCGATAAGATGAGGTTCTTCGTCTTGGCTCTTGTTTTGTTTATTATTGCCGATCAGTAAATCGTCAACATAATCTTTTCCAGAACGGTCTTGACCCTTGGAGCTTGTTTCTTCAAGATTGTCTCCTGCATTTCGAAGAGAGTCGGCAAAGTTACCTGTCATACTGCTAAAGACATTTTGGGACAAGTCAATGAGTTCACCCAAGAGAGATCGGAATTCGTTGTTGA
>VCJB01002112.1:7054-17942 GCA_024140155.1 Backusella parvicylindrica | reverse complement strand
ATAAATATCTATATTACTATATATATTTATATGCTCTTTTTTTTTTTTTACTTTATCTTTTAATGATTAAAACTATAATAGCATCATTTCTAACATGGTGATGGCTTGGTTAACTATGTTTATTTCTCAAATAAAAAGCATTCATTCATAGCATGTATCTAGTTATGCATATGCGCATATATATGCACATACTGGTTTGCTATAAAAAAAAGTTATATAATCAACATAGTATATTTAAGTTAGTTGTCATAAAAAAAAAAGAAAAAAAAATGAGAGAAACACATAATCAATGTACAGAAGGCATTGGAAAAAAAAAATAAAAAAATAAAAAAAATAGAACATTTTTATAAATGATATATACATCAACTAAACTTACTATGAGCAATGAGTAAAACAATGCCAAGAAAATAATAAGTGATTAAAATGTAAATGGGCCTATCTGACTCTAATTTACACTTTAACGAAGAATGTATGCAAAGTAGAATGGATAAATACTGTTATATATAACCTTACAACACGTTAGGTAAGCGCTCTATTTAAGACTGATGCTATTTAAGGATATTCTATATTTAAGGTATATTTCTGAGGACTAATCCATGTCTTAAACATCATAGTAATGTTTGATAAAAGAGTGGATTTCCCAAAAATTTGCTGCCTTCTTTAAATAGGACGTTTATTATATACACGTATTTAATGTAATATATCCATCTTTTCTGAATGTATTATTATTTGGAAAATGTATATATAAAATACTTGTATGTCAGAAATGAATATTATTTTTAATAAATATCAAGTCTATTTATTTTATTTCTTTGAAACTGCAAATAGATCAAATACTACTACAAGATGAACTTACATTGACTATCCCAAAAGTAATGAAACACGTTGTATTAGTGAAATTAGAGTGAAAGAGACTCTGCTTTAGAAGAGAAGCATTGATAATAAGCAATATTAAATGCTTAAAAAGTAAATAAAATTGGTTTAGGTTAAATGTAAATGTATTATTTTTAATCGCTGAGGCAAGCCTCAATTAAAATATTGTTATATACTATATTAAGATTTTATCGCTTTTACCAGCTTGTATATAAGTGTTTTTTTTTCACGATCAGAATGTTGACTGCATTCATGTATCTATACATTTAGTAATTAAGATCGAATCGAGATTGGAGATACTAATGCTTGAATAATCGTTTCTCTATCTATACGGGTTATGTTTTTTACGGGTTTTTTCCATTCTAAATCATTATCATTGGTCGAGTTGTTTTCACAAACAATAGCCTCGTTATCCTGGAGAATTCTTCCCAAGTAAATCAATCTTAGTATATGACTTCCGGGTGTGATGTTCGATTCAGGTGCATGAAAAACTCGATATCTTAGTGAACCAACTGTCTCACCCTTTGTATTGATTGTCAATCTTAAATCCCGGTCAGTTGATAGTCGTATAATGATTGGGTGGGGATCAATTGTGCAATCTGGTGGAGGAACCAAGTCATCATCATAGTCCATATAAATGCTTTGATGAGTTACATTTCTTTTTTTTTCTGGGAAAAAAAACGCCTGGTTTATACCTCCATCGTCTGTTGCTGATAGATTTGTAGGAGGAACAACACAAAACACAGGTGTTTCATAATTATTGCCGTATTCTATTAAATGCATTAAAGTGTAAATGTATTGCATATAATATAATGTTTTACCGCATATTCAAATATTACCATCAAAGCATCCTTCACAAGGGTTACCAGTGGGTAATACGATATTAGCAACCTCTAATATTGATCTTGCTACTCTTATATCTGTTTCTGAAAATGCCACTTGAAGTGCATTCCATATTTCAACGCGACCCTTAGGTTTATAAGTAAATTGAATTGAATTGGTTTTTAATTTTTATTTATTTATTTAATATTATTATCTTGGATAAAACATACTTACACCATGAGTATGTGCTGTTTGCCAAAAAAGGGCTCGTTTATGCTCCAATTCCGACAAAGTAATAGGGATATCAGATGTCCACATTAAGCCATTTCTCTTGAAAGGTTTACTTTTGTTGTAATAGATACCTGGAAGCGACCCAATAGAAGGTTCTCTTCTCGATATTCGTGACTCACAATAAGTATGGCTTGATGGGTAACAGCCCATAGTAGTTGTATATCTTAAATATTTTAAAAAGAAAATAGTGATGTGCAAACAAAGTAATATTAATAGTAATAATAGAAAAAAAGAGGGAAAGAAATGAATTAGAAAGTAGGATGGTCAATGCAAGATAAATAAAGATAGCTAAACCATTGAATTTAGTGATTAAGGGTCACAGTTTAACATAATGTTTTAATTGCGCGACAAGAGCCACTGATTATCCTTAATGTCGTCCAATCGGACCTCTTGAAAGAAAGGGTTGGGCTTGATATTATGTAAGGGAGCTCCAAGGAGTCGTGATGTCTTTGCAAAGGCATAAGTTCCAGGGTCAATGATATGACTTGGAGAATCACAGCCATAACAAATGACTGCAATGTTCACATCATCCAAGTAGCTTAAATGATAACACCATGTGTCAGATTTTTTCCCTTCAAATGACATTTTTATCTACCACCATCATTGTTATTATTATCATGCGAGCTATTGTCTCCTGTGCTTACATCATACTAACGCTTGTGTATATATTAAATGTACACTAACCTCATCATTTTCATTCATAAAACAAAGCTTTTGTAATTCCAAAGAAAGACCGACACCGAGTGCTTTTGTATAACTTTCTTTACAGCCCCATAATTCATAAAAAGTCCGAAGTCTATTGTTTGGAAAATCTGGAGTCATGATCAACTGCATCTCATTGTGAGTGAACTTTATGAAGTAATAAAAAATATTGGTATTAGAATCTGTTCATAAAGGAGGCTTTTTTATTATTTATTTATTTATTTTACACTAACCTGAGGTTGAAAGCTAGTGATAAAAGCATCGATCGATTCATTTTTTGGCTGATCAATAATTACAGCATCCATGCCGATCATCATTGAAGGATCTTTGATACAACCAAAAATAACCCAATTGCCCTCGTGTGACGAATTGTAATCCATTCTTTCGTTTACATCGCATTTCTAATAATAACAATGACAGAATTTCTAAAACTTAGATATATATATTTTATATAGACATCTATATCCGGAATTTTCTCTACTTACAAGGTAGGGCTTACCACCAGGATATTTGTCGAACTCAAGATCAAACCATCCTTTATTGAGTAATTTTGAGAAATAATGTCTACGTAGCAATAAATTTGCTAGTGCTAGATGCTTATCACGGTCAAACTTGAAACGAAGAACGGACTTGTGTTCTTCAACTGGTAGAAAAGACAGAGCTTCTTCGAACTACACTTACCTAATTAACAAATGAAAACAAAACGTTAAGCTGCATCAGAATTTACCTTTTCACTCTTAAAAACACCAGTAATGTTGAATGACAGTAAATCTAATTTTGTCATTTTATGTTGGTTAGAGTCAAGTTTATGAATCTATGATAAAAAAACGGGAGTATGTGTATAAATATAAATTTTAATGGGTTTTAAAACAACTAAAACTGGCGCTTGATAACGTAAGCAAGTAGGCTCAATCTGAGCTTTAAAGGTTTGTTTCTCCCTCTTATTTTACAGAATCTCTTATAAACTTTGAAAAACAGACATAATAGAATCCAACAATTATATAATCTGGCTTTTTTTTTTTTTTGATATTTAAAAAGGAAATGATAATGGCGCCAAAAGCCATAAGTAAAGATAGGATGGACTGAATACAAAACAAGCCATGTCATATGCTTGTAAAGATAGAGTCTAACCTTTTGGCTTACGTTCCACCATGCTTATTTTTGGGCTGTTTTTTACTAATTTAGTATACAATAAACTTTTACACAATTCATTATAAAGGAAAATGAATTTAAAACAGAAAATTTCAACATGATTGTCAAGCATTCTACTTGATATGTAATTCATGGTCATTGTGTTGCTATTGAGCCGAATTGATATTTATTCACGTCTTAGAATGGATTGTTTGTTAGATTGTAAATGAATGTTTACAATAAAATTATATATATTTGAAAAATAAACTGAAAAATGTGAGAGCTCACGAAAACCACTTACTTTGTACATCCTCACTTTTTGTTGAATATGAATAAATCTGTGAACTATTACTAAACAAACTATTTAAACAAATAAATGTATCAAGTTTTTGTTTTCATACATGGAACATAGCATTTACAGATTTAGAGCTTCTTAACAACCCAACAGATTGGTTCTAAGGAAAAATCCGAACCATTAATAGGAGTAGAATAAATTTATAAAATCAAATATATTGAGTTAATGGTGAAAGATAGTATTAGAAAATGGCTGAATACAAGATAGAATAGAATCATTTACAGAATACACTTATTTTGTGATAAAAAATGTTTTTGGTAAGATAGCGTTTATCATCTTAAAAAAGAAATTTATTCATATTGCCTCTTTTGTATCTATTAGTCTTGCCTTACTAATAAAATAAAATACAAAACTATTTTGGTCTATGACAATGAAGCGAAGAGGTAGTCCATTGATCAAGATTTAATTGGAGTATTAAAACTATTATAATTCTTAAATTTCCGGCTGCTTTCAACTATTTGATTTTTATTTGAACGGGCTACATGTCGCTCTTTTTTTTTTTGCGTTATGTACTATTATTGCTTCTTCTCTTCTCTCCTTTTATTTTTCTTTCTTTTTTTCTTTTTGTGGCCATTTCTTTGCAATTGCCTACTGTTAAATTAAATAAATCTTGCATTGCGCAATCCATACAGCGGGCATAGTTAGAAAAAAAAAAGGGGAAATCGATGAATGAAGGGGAACAAACCAAAAAATCCGCTTTATAGAAATGCACTCAAGCTATCTTTTCAACAAAAAACGAACGAAAGATCGGAAATTCTAAAGGTAGAAGATGAAGGTGAATTGAACAAAAGTATTCCAAATGATGCAGGTGCCCTTTCAGAAAACCTAGAACCGTGTAAAGAGTTGAAACACACCAAGATAGAAGCAAGAGATGGGAATTGCTCAAATATAGATAAAAACAAACTATGGGAGTCCCTTTTCGATCCACAACACACCTTTGGTTCGTTTCAGCAAAAAATACATGGGCCGTGTTACGATGATCTTTATTGCAATGCTAATTGGTCCCTTAATCGGAAAGACCTTGTGTTGGATGAAAAAGATAAATCTTTGTTTTCGTCATTGCCAACACTACCTAAAATGGAAGATTTGGAATCACATATCAAGTCAGTTGCATTGGAGAATTCTGGTGAATATGAGAGTACAACAGGTCAAGTAGAGATATTACCTAGACCGTCACATTCCTTTTTTTCAACGCCAAACCAACCAAAACGAGATGAAAAAAAATTAAAAGAGAAGCTGGAGCTTTTGCAATTAATTCGACAGTGTGGATTTAACAGTTCTATGGATGGATCGAGGTATAATTCCTCAGAAGGTTCTGCAGCTCATCGGATACATAGGACTCTTTTTAATACTACTGAAAATATTAAACATGAAACTAAGCAAGATATATCAGTAGAAAATGAAACTTGCGACAATACAAGTCTTTCCAGTATCGGTGACATGTATGACAATAATGTCGATTTAGAGTTACACGCGGATGCAACAACAAAAAAACCTGAACAATTTCATGAAACAAATCATAGCAGGCGGCATCGTAATCGTATCTCCTTTCTCTATTTTGTATTTGGTTTTATGTTTCCGCCATTATGGATTATTGGTGCGTTACATGTTCCACGTTATTCAATGCATCAGACAGTAGCAATCATCGAAATAGATAAAAAGTGGAAGAAGTGTTGCCGGAATGCATTTTTAATATTTTTAATATCTGTCATATCCGCCGCCATCCTTATATTTATTATAAAGCCTTCATTTATTGGTTACCGATCAAGCCATAAGGAAAATCATAATAATGGAGATCCTATAACATTTGATGACGGTAGATAGTATATCCCAGCATGAATTTTATTACTCTTCTACAAATTGCATGTATTGTTATTACCTTTTTGTATAAATCATTCCCTCTACTTTTTTTTTTCTTCACTCCTTCTTTAAAATAAATAAATAAAGCATTAAAAAAGAGGAATCCCGTCAAAAATGCTTACTCCCTATTTTGGCTATTTAAGTAAACTTCCTCAAACTCCTTTAATTCCGATTTAGAGTATTACCAAGTCTTATTTTGTTATTTTGTAGTCTCTGTTTTTTGTTTTGTTTTGTATATCCAACATATTGACACCAATCTTTACTAACATCGTCCCATTTTTGCAGATTAATGCATTAATCAATTATTTCTACTTGTGCTAATATCCACGTTAACGTAAAAACAGTGGCTAAAGTTGCATGACTTGCTTTAATACTATATATGCTTTATTTTTTGATACATATACAAAAAAAATTCTAGTATTAAAATATTCTCCATTATAACTATTATAATAACTTTTTAGTTTAAACTTCGAAAAAGTGGTGGTACAATCTACACCCGTTCTTCTTCACACGTGAGTTGTATTTCTTCTGAAATTCCGTTTACGATCAACCCGCCAGAGATACCCAAAACGAGAAACCGGAGGGACTTACTTGAAGCAATATATAGATTTCACTTGTTGAAAAAACAAAGTGTGCATTAATTCACTAAAATGGAAATTTCGAAACATTTATATATATATACTAAAAACCAATTTTCTTTTCTTTTCATTGAAATCTTCAAGACTTTACTTTTTCATTTACCAATACTTACATTTACATATTTAAATACAAATATTAACTATATTTATAAAAGATGTCTTACAATAACTGGAACCATAATATACATGATCTTCAAGAAAGAGAGCTTTACTCTGATGCTGTATCAGATAGTAACTTATTAACTGAAAACCCTCTCCCATATATCCATTGCTATCCACCTCAAACACCACCACCTTATTGGAGTGATGCTACTACTGCTACTACGATTTGTGGACCTGCTATAAGCCCAACGCCTTCTTACAGCGATGAATGCTTATCATGCTGCTCATCTTTATCGAGCACTCCAAAAACAGCTGTGCTGAATCTCCAACAAAGTGAAGTGATTCCAAATCCATATGCGCACCAAATGGTTGATCCGATGCTATTCATGCCAGCTCGACTAGAGACTACACAGGAATCTGAAACACCACACAAATATCCGTCACACTTTTATTCTCAAGCTTCGAATGAACAGTTTTGTGAACCTATTTCCATAGAAGGAAATGCGCAGACTTTATATTTCCATGATGAAATGGCTTATAATCCTTCTTTCTTTTACAACAATAATATTAATAGTGCTTATACTCTTCAACCAAAAACAAATTTTATTCATCCACCATCTTACTACTGCAGTGAACCAAGCAATATGAATGCCACAGATAATCAAAATACATACAGGTACACAAGCTTTTCTCGTACACCTTCAGTCAAAGAAGAAATGGTTGAGACAAATCTCATACTCGAAACTGATAAGCATGAAAATCAATACTCCGATATTGAGACAAAGAAATCAATGATAGCAACAACAACAACAACAACAACATTATCATCATCATCTTATTCATCATCTTCATCACATACAATGACCATCGACGATAATAGCGAGCCTCTTCCAGGTTATCCATGTAAATATCCTAATTGCAATAAAAGGTTCTCCAGGCCATACAATCTAAAGTCCCATATGCGAACCCATACCAGTGAGCGACCTTTTGCTTGTAATCATCCTAGTTGTGGATGGAAGTTTGCTCGTCCTCACGACTTGAAACGCCACCAACTTCAACACACAGGCCAGAAGCCTCATTCTTGTAAGTTTTGTCATCGTCGTTTTGCCCGAAGTGATGCATTAAAACGTCACTGGAAAGTGGATGCTGCATGCGCACAAGCCTTAAAACAAGATCAAATAACTTCAGAAGCCTCTCTATCAAAAGAAATTTCAAAACTCTGTAAAAAGAACAAACAACTAGTCAAGTAAATCTATGTATATCCTTCCTTTCTTTTTTTTTATTTATTTATTCTTGAGTAGATGTATCCTAAAATAAATATAAATAAATATTCCAAATTGTATATGTATGTGTGTGTGAAAAAAGTCATACGGAAGTGGCGGGACTTTTCCCATTTATGTTTATTTACTTTAAGCCCATTGTACCATATTGACCAACGGATCACCAAAAGAAAAAAAAAAAGGTTAACTCTATGTGATTCCGTGTATCAGATCAAATATTTCACTTTTAATTTTAATTTTAATTTTAATTTTTTTAATTTAATTTATTTCCTATTTTTTTTTAAACTTCAAAAGACGTGGTAATTGAACATCTACAGCTCCTGCTTTTTTAAGAAACTCATGCTATATATCAGTCATAATTAGTATGTATCAACCTAAACGAGTACACATTTGTAACTTTTACCTCTAATAACTCAGCAGCCGTTGCTCTTGATTTAACATCTACACAGAGACATACTGCAAGATAGTTTTTAAGTTCTCGTGATAGTTTTTCTGGATTTTTCAAGGAAGGCGTTCCGTTTGTAGCAATTAAATAGAGGGCCTTTAGAGGCTCTTCATCGAGATAGGGAGGTTCATTCTCTATCATCTCAATTGCCATAATACCCAACGACCATATATCGACTTTTGCCCCATATTCTTTTTGCTTAACAACTTCTGGTGCCATCTGCAGTTTTGTTATTTATTTTTTCTTCTTATAGTATATGATAAACAAACTTACCCAATAAGGTGTGCCTACCATCGTTGCACGTTTGTTTCTTTGGTCTGTCAATTTTGCGCAATATCCAAAATCACCTTAAATTGAGCAAATAAGCATTTGTAAAACATTAATAATAAAAAGAAAAAAGAAATTGTTTAACCTACTAATTTTAACCTTTCCCTGAAAATTCAACAATACATTATCTGATTTTATATCACGATGGATGATTTTTTGAGAGTGGAGATGTTCTAATCCCTTTGCAGTCTATGATGTAAAAAGGGTTGTTAGTAATAGGTTATAAGGAAAAGTATAAGCAAAACAGGTACTTACTTCGTAGCAAACAGTAGCAATCTGCTGCTCGGTCATTGTGTTATTTTCAATTACATCAGTGAGAGCACCACCTTCCATGTACTCCATCACCACCCACAGATCTCCTCGTACCAAAAATGAGTCGAGATAATTGACAATGTTACCGTGATGAGACTCCTTCATAATCATGATTTCGTTCACAATCAAATCTAAACGTGATTGTTTTGCAAGATCCATCTGTTTTACTGCTACTTTTGCGTTTGTTTTCAGATGATTTGCTAAATACACCGATCCAGATGCACTATTACGCCAGAGGTATACAGATAACGATATCAGTACGTTGCACGTGTCAACTTTTATGCTCTTTTTTTTTTTTTTTGAAATATACCCTTGTCCTATTCTTTTTGTTCTTTTGTATAGTAGATTAGGGTCACCACTGGTCACCACCGAACCTATGTGCATATTTTCAGTGTTAAATGAAATTTAAATGTTTTGGTATGTTTACTTACGCAATTTTTCCATAATTTGCGTGTCAGTCATAGTACTAATACGTTGATCCTGACGTTTGGTATCTGGTACTATTTTTTTATCTTTACCACCAGACGAAGAAGGTACAGGTGTAGAGATTTGAGGCTGTGGATTAGGTGGTACAGTTTGGTTTTTTTCTTCCACGTTCAAATGCTCTAGTGTGTTATCCTCTTTATGGTCGCTTGAACCAATCAAAGTAGTAGCAGCACTTGTTACAGTAGAGATGGACACTGCCGAAGATGAAGGACCAGCATCAGATGCCGATGCAATGGTAGAATTATTTTCTATTCCTCTTGTTCGTTTTATAAGATTTTGGTCTCGATCTAATGCGACAGCGGCTTCTTTTAGTTTTTCCTTTTCGCGTTCAAACCTTGCTCGCTGTTCATATATAGTGGGTTTACGTCCAGGCAATGCAGGTTTTGGATTGGATGGTCGTGGAAGCGCCCCCTGGGGAGAGGGGGTTGGCGAAAATGGCGAAGGTGGCAAATCTGGTACCACAATTGAAGTCTTCAACTTAGGTTTATTTGTCTTATTATATGATGATTTGACCTACAACAATGCAATTCATTAAGATAAACCTTCATATTTATTGCTAACTTCTTTTATTTTTTGCGTTTGATTGAATATACCTCTTCTTCCTCCATATTGACTTTTGTTTGTTCAGTCTAGACAAAAATAGCTAGTTAAGAGAAAAATTTGAATAAAGCTTACTCTTAATATTACCTGGATTTTTTTCAATTTTTCCATCATCAGCTGTACATCTTTGTCCATATTTTTTACAGCTTCCAGGTCTACTCGGGGTAAAGGTTCTGGTGGCGATTTTTTAGGCCTTGCTGGAGGTTCACGTATATTTCGAGGAGCAGGAGTTGATCGACTTGGCTTTGGTCTAGAAGAATCCTTCTTTTCTTCATCCCATTCATCTGTCTCCTTTCTTTCGTACACATCTTTTCCTCTTCTCGTTTGCTCTGTATAAAATTCAAGTGCTTCAAGAACAGCTTGTGGGTTTTTGGCCGCATCTTCTGGGGTGATTTTAGAGCCTTTCAGGAGGGCATTCCATTGATCAGGTAAGCCCTAAATTATGAAGAAATGTCAGATAGGAGAGAATAAATAAAAGAGATAAGAAAAAGAAACTATAATTAAATCAAAAAAAGGATTCAAAAACAAAATATTACCGTGAAAGAGCCTGTGATGGGATCAAACCCAACATGAACTTTGTGTACAAAGTTTGTTGGTCCTGATGCACCCAGAGGAGATCTCTATTATAAGTATTAATAAAAGTAAAAAAAAAAGAAAAAAAAAG
>VCJB01002102.1:58140-77713 GCA_024140155.1 Backusella parvicylindrica | reverse complement strand
TTTTTTTTTTTTTTTTTTTTTTTTTTTTTTTTTTTTCTGCTTTCAAGTATTGATGTTAGCAGTTTGTCGTTTCATATAAAATGAAATGGACGATCTTTTTTAATTAAACTTTATGAGAACACTTTTATAGACATATAACTCAGTTGCATTAGTACATTGATATACTGGAAAACTTTTTTGCTGCAATTTTTTTTTTTTTCTAATGGCTTGCTGTAAACCTAGTTTTTGAGTATTTGAAATCTATTCAAGTTTTATTAGCAATACTAGAAAATACTCATTTTTTCATCATCTACATTTGTTAGAATAAAGCATCTAAATTGTATATGGGCCATTAAAAATAGTTTAGTAATATATAAAAATGATGAGGCTTTGTAATAGACAAAAAGACAAAAAAACACACTGAAAAACCACGTTTAAGTTTGTGGATAAAGTGCATCCAATGTCTTGCATGCCATCTCAGTATCCTTGTAATTTATTCTATTTTTTAAAATAAATTAATAAAAAGAAAGAAAAAGAAAAAGAAAAAACCTACTTATCCATGCCCTTTAAGACACAATATTCACCGGAGGTATCAAAGAAACGAGAATTCCATTGGATTTTTTTATCTTCCCTTTCCTTTCGAATTGCTCTCTCCAAATTCTCAATATTTAACTTCTCGTCAGTGGCTCTATCTAAGTTTCTAGCATGGATATTTTCTGTCACTTTACTCCAGAGTCTAAATTATAATTAGAATGGACATGACGTCATGTACATACATTATGCATGAAATTGTATATACTTACTGTCTGGATTCCTTTTCCTCTTGATTATCAGGTACCTTTAGGGGATATTTGATATGATCCCGTACGTCTACCAATAAATTAGACTTTTCCTTTGATACATGGGAATTAGAGTGTCTTAAGGACTTTATATATATATATAAGGGTCAATGGGTCAATGGGTCAATGGTTCTACTAAATCATTATTTCATAGCTTACCAAGAGTCCACCAGATGTGCTTTTACCAGAGTATTTCTTAATATATAATTCACTTGACCACTGACCGCTCAACTCATACAAGATCTCTTGTGTTGACTCACGCTTGATTTTACCCGTGACAGAGTTCCACTGACCACTAAAGAATCCTTTTGTCTGGAAATCGAGCTCACAGACCAAATCACTGGTGACGCATTTTATAGTTGAAGAATCACCTAATTCTAACGTCATTGTTCCAAATCTATGGAGGGGGTTTTTTTTTTAAAAAAAAATATATATCAAGATGTTCGTTCTCTCTATCACTGTATTTCGGGAACTTACAATACACCTCGAGCATACATATTCGGCATGTGAATTTCATAGCGTTCATTATTTCTACCCGGTATGATAAAATTGGTAGTACCCTTCATCAAACTTGCGACACTGTTTCCATAAAATCTTGATTTGGGCTTAAGGTCACCACAAATGATCACGTCATGCTTGGGGCACGTATAGAAAAAGGCTGAAGCCGGTGGGTGGTGTGAGACTTGTTCTGCAATATAATATCCCTTGGAACCATCTTCAAAAGTGTAATTGCAACGGAAGAATTCACCTAGTACTGGGTTGTAAGGTTTTTTTACGCCCTATACAACAATATATATATTAGATATAATAAGCAAAATGAGAGAGAGGTGAGGAGGAGAGAGGACAAGTACTTACGCTAGGTTTAATATGCCAACCGGACAAGTACCATTTAACAACTCCAATAAATCGCTCAACAGGATCTTCAATAGCAGATACTCTTTATGAAAAATATGTAAATATCAATGAATGTATATATGTATATTCTTTTTTTCGTTAATTGAACTTACGGTAAGATAAATTCAGGATATGCCATAAAATCGGTAATACGTTCGAGCATACTTCTTGTTTCTAATACAAAAATAGGTAGAGTGACTCGATGCTATTACTGTTTGTTATTATGAATGAAAAATAAATGAATGAAAAATATCGTAAAATAACAATACCAAGTCAGTTCCTTTGGTCAATTGTGAAGCGATAGAGAGCAGAATACTGCGGGATCCTTCGGCGAGTTCTTCTGTATTGTTATCGTTATTTTCTTCTGTATTGTGAGGCATTCGAGGTATTATTTGTTTTATATTATAAAAAAGAAGTAAATAGAAAAAAAACGAGAAATATATAAAATGCGAACAATAAAGGAATTATAGGTTAATCAAATGACCCTAATTTAAACGTCAGATCTTTTAGTGTAAAAGTTATAAAAAAAATGCTAGCACTTTGCTTTGAATTAACTAAAATATGATGAGTGGGTTACTAGTAGAATATCAATGTATCTTATTTATTTATGTCTTTTTTTTTTTATTGTATTCATATTTAAAAAAGCAACAATGAGATCCACTTTCGGTTAAAAGTTTTCCACTTTAAGGTCCTTATAATTTCGCGAATCGATAATTTCAGCCCACATAGGGCCGTGTTTTTCCGTTGAATTAAATTTGCATGCTTTTTGACACGCCCATAACCCACATTTTTAATTAAAACTTTTGATCAATTTTTACCAGTTACGTGTAATACTAAGTACGGCTATATCATACCAATCACCAGTTTCTCTGTTACAAGGTTGTATTATAATACGTCACTATAAAGTATAACTCTTAAAACTGTGGCTGAGCTGATCAAGATCGTCAAAAGTCACACAAGTTATTTAAAGTGACATTTACCAGATTCACGGTTAAAATATTTTTCTGCGATCCATTTTCTGTAAAAGGAAAAAAAAGAATAAAAAGACGTGAAAATACAAGACATTATAAAAAAAGTAGATTGCATTTAATTATTTTACAATTATTGTACATAGTAAAGGATAAAAATAATCGAGTATTGAATTAAGGGAATGAGAAAAACATTTTCTAAATGTGTTTTTCTTTTACAAAATAAATAAAATATCAAGCGAGAAGCTATGCGTAAAAAAAAAAAAACGATATGTTCAAAGTTATTCATTCTCGTCTTGTCTCTGTTCACATCTGTCTCTTCTTTCCTTCCATTTGGGGCCATATCTTATGATAATTGGAATACAAATGTTGGAAACTACCAGAATAAGACCAATAATAGTAAACATCCAACCAGTACCAATACTTTCAATGATAGGATCAATACAAACAGTTGCAATGGCACTTTATATAAATATAATCATTTAATTTCAATAGTTGTTATTTAACGTTGAATTTCAAAAGTAAGCTTACCCTAGAATGCATCGTACCAAGTTGTTAGATGCTGTAATAGAAGCACCTTTTCCTGGATAAAGATCAACTAGAAGTGTCTGACCACATGTCATGATAGCAGTGGTACTAGCAGCAACTTTTTTTGTTGGGAAATAATATAAATTGAATTAAAATATGTACAAACAGATAATAACAATTAAATAAAAAATCTCTTACCAAAAAACTGAATAATTAGCATAACAGCAATATGTGCATTTAGGTTAAAGCACCAACCATAAAGTATTGTCAAAACCTGTATGACAATCAAAGGTATCCAAATTGATTTAAATCTAGCATAGTAGATAGGAAAGTCTGTTATTTTATCTGAACCTTCGTTCTCACCCATGACAGGATTGACTCCCATTATTTTCTTAGAGACGATTCTATAATCACGATCCAGCAACTTCCCTTCTAAATTAGAGCCAATAATAGTGCCAACACCAGTACAGATAAAGCATAGACCGATTTGGAGCTCCGATAGCCCATAGTGAATGCTGAATTGTTTAGTAGTGGATGTTACAAAGCAGTAGAAGCAAGTATAATGTAGACCGGCAAAGATAAGTATCACAAAGACATCGGGTTGGAGTAAATACAAGAAAGGTAGGAGAAAATTGAGTTTTGGTGGGTTACGGTTTTGTTTGATCTTTTCAATAAGTTCGTTATCGAGTTGCCCACGTCGACGTGCAAGCCATTGAAAAGGTGTTGGATTATAATAACCGGCACCGTTACCTACTAGCGATCGTAAGCTCTCTTGAACAAAAAGACCAACTGATAAAATAGAAATAACTCCAAGTATTAACAAAATCCAAAAAATCCATCTAGATAACGAGTCATATGTTTATTATTGTTATCAGCATTGTTTTTGCTACACTTGTAACTATTTGTTTACCTCCATGATAGCTTCTGAGCAACGATTCCTCCTATACTATTTTATTGTAATTGGTTAGCGGATTGATATTTCATGAAAGTAAAGATGGTGGTACTTACACTGGACCTAACACCGGACCAAGTAGTTGACCAGTAGAATAAAAGCCAATATAGGAACCGCGTCTAAAAATTAATAAAAAGATACACGGTGAGTCACGTAAAAAAATGGTGTAACATGCTTAAATAAGTATATATAGATAAATACTTCTTCCGTTCTGCCAAATCACTAATGATTCCTGCACCTATTGCAATCACCGAGCTTGATCCAAAAGCTTGTAACATTCTAAAGACAAGTAAACTTGCATAGTTGGGTGTCAAGGCTAGACCAATGCATGCACCGCAATAGACAAGAACGGTTGCAAGTAAAACTATGCGGCGGCCATATGTATCTGACAAAGAACCCCAGAATGTGGGTGATACTGCCTGAAAAATCATATAAACTGTAATTGTTAAATTTACTTCCTCTGTCGATATATGGAGATCCTATAAACAATTAATTGGTTATGAAATCAATATTGATTTGAATTCAAATAGATTGATTATTTATTTTGTTTTTTACATCTTGGATCTGGTTTAAGGCAGGTAGGTAGATATTTGCGGTCAATGGAGATAACATGCCAGTTAATGATGTGATGATGAGTATCCTTAATAGCAAACCTTTAGAGAAAACAGTATAAGGCTCTTCTTCTTGTTGTTGTTTAGATGCATCCAATCGGTTCTTTTGGCACTCATGCTCTTCAGGAACATTTTTAGTTTCCTTTTCCGTGTCAACGGATGTCTTGGAAACATTGTCGAATGATTCATTTATTGACATAATAAATGAAGAAAAGCAAGGGGGAGAAAAAACAAAAACCCTGCAGAAAATATAGAAAAAGATATAGTAAAGAAGGTGATCAAATATAATTCCTTTATATATAAGTATTCTACTTTTTAGTAATCCAGAAAAAAAAACATTTTGAAGTAGCGCAAAAAGGTAGTCTCCATGGAACATCCATTTCCCGCTTGTGGAATGCTATTGGTTACTACCAAGGTGACATCTGATTTGGCTTTTATATGAAAATCTATAATCTTTAATTCTTTTCAAATGATCAATTTGTATTTCTTATATCCAGAAATGGACATATCAAAATATTACAAAATAGTTCAACTTTAATTCTTTTATTTATTTATGCAGTTCTCAAAATTAAATGAACACCACTGTCGGTCCAGACGGGTTTGCTTAATTCTCCAATCTGCAAACCAAAAGTGGTATCTTCAAAAGGTTTTTGCATTTGTCCACGTTCAAAGTATCCAAGATCGCCTCCACGCTTTGCGCTGGAACAATCGGAGTAATTGGTAGCTAAAGCCGATAGTGTCTCTTCGCCTGCTTCAATCTTGCGTTGGTACTCCTTAAGAATCTCAAGCGCCTCTTCTTTTGTACGAGTAATATGTTCCTAATTGTACATAATATATAAGTCAGTTGTGTGTATAAAATACCTTTATATAGATCCATCATTCTTTTTGTTTTACCTCTCTCCACGAACTTGGTCTTCTAGAATCTTTGCTCTTCACTAGTAAATGACTGGCTCTTACCCTATCGACAACTTCACCATCAGCGCCACCATTACCACCGCCAACAGAGGGTGGTGCTTCCCAGCGTGATTCTTTTGTTACTGTATTAAAGTAGTAATCTTTGTTATAAGTACGTGAATGACGAATAACCCAATTCTCTGACAAATCCTACTCATTCAAAGCCTTTTAATATATATGTTTGATGTGTATAATGAATAACGCGTGGATATATATTATAATAATATCTACGCGTATATTTATGCCTACCATTGCTACTATTTATTTAATTATGATTGATTTATAATAAAGTGCTGATCGGTAGTATTTTTTTTTTAAATCAAAAAGACATGAGAATAAAAACAAGAGTATATTTGAGTAGATTAGATTGCATTGAACTTACAAAGCGAATAACACTATTATTGTTTTATTATTATAATAAAAAATAAGAAGAGAAGGTAGCAATAATATGTGTTTGGTTCATTCTCTCAATTGAGAGAATAAGTCACGAAATTGAATTTGAATTTAATTCACACAGACTGGAGATTTATACGAGAAACTCAAAAAATGTAAAAGTGACCCGTTTACAATAGAAGACTGTAGTTTATATAATAACAAGCTTGCATATTTATCTAGCTATCCATTGTATAAAAGCGACACATTATGTCATTCTCCTATTCTTCTTCTTGTATTACTTTCATAATTCAACTAAAACATACATATCAGTTTTAGCCATGCAAAAGTAAATCACTGTGTGTGTGACAACAGGCATATTCTCAGATAATAACTTGCTGTGTCTCTGATGTTAGATAAAGCGTTCAAACCATATTTAATGTAGGATAATAATGATAATAAGCATAAATCAAGCTAAATGGTATTTCATAATAAGATAATAGCAATATTTATGGTGCCCACCGCGTAACATAATCCTCCTTTTCGCAAGATTTGTATTCTTCAATCAAGTCACTCACAACTACTTTGCATTCATTAAATTCTTCATCAGATCCTGAAAATAGAGCATGTTTTTTATACAAATCCAAGAATGCATTACGCTTTCGAAGCTTTTCATAATCATCGGATACTTTTTTTAAAAGAGTAGCAACGCTTGTATGATTAAACAACATTGCGCCTGTGACTCGATAAGGTGTTTGTACATAAGGCGATCTTTTGGATAAAGTAACACGAATTCCTTTAGGGCCCCAAGGGATAAAAGAAGTCCATCCTAACTGAGTAATGCGTGATATGGATTTTGAGATCTAAGATTTGAAATATGCAAGTTGTTTAAATGATGACATCAGCTTTTATTTTTATAATAATTATTCCTTGCTCTCTTTACCTCAGCTGGTCGTATATCGCCTTGAATGATATCTAAAGCAGAAATATAACAATTTTTTGCCGAAGGAGTAGCAGACACCATCCAATTGTTATATTTCAAGAGATTTCTCATAACTTCAAATTCTGTTGGCTGATGTTGAGTGGCTTGTACTGATCTAAACTCTTCACTGATAAAAGGTGTATAAGCAGCCGTTAAAAAGTGGCATCGTGGCGTAATGATAAGTGATGCCATGATACTACTAAGACTATTATATCCATAACCCGGATATCTTAAAGTGGAAGTACTTGCGGCCATAAATGTAGATACTAGCTTATTTGTTTGATCCACGGTCGGAATACGATTATGTAATTGGTCTCCCACTATTTTGGACATTGCTTTATTATCCAACACCACGACACTATCTGCATTTTCTTTCAATCTTTTTAAAGTAAGCATGGTATTATAAGGTTGTACAACAACATTAGCTCCTTCTGCCGCATCTGGGAATACAGAATAGGTTTGAATAAGCTGTTTTGGATAGAGATCGCTGATTTTTTCCAGTATGTATGAACCAAGACCGGAACCAGTACCTCCAGAAACTGCATGTAGAAGCATGAAGCTCTCTAATGAATCACTTGCCTCTGCAGCATTTCGAATCATGTCTAGAATGTTTTCAGACATGTCTTTAGCTTGAAGATATCCATTGGGCCATAAATTTCCTGCACCTCCTCCTTCTGGAGATGTTAGAATATTTCGATGATTGAATACATTGCCGTAACTTGAGCGCTTTATCGTATCAATGACCTATTTTTTCATGCATTTTATGATATAGCACAATTGATTAATTGTTTTCAAAAATAAAATCCTACCCTTGGCTCCAAATCAAATAGCAATGCTCGTGGAACATAACGATCATTACCAGTCTAATTTTCAAAAACGAATGTAAATTGAGATATTTAGAAAGTGTATGACTTACACTGTAGAAGAAAACATCCTTTCTATCATGTCCTTCAGTGACGAAATCATGGAGAGTACCATCATTACTAATGCCATGTTCACTGCAAAGCCTAGCCCATAGTTCAGCACCGACTGTATATTATATAACACCAGCTCAATTATTAAAGGAAAGTGGTATTGATTTGAAGAAATATAAAATACTTTGATTTCCGCATTGTCCCGCTTGCAATGTAATCACTTCACTTGGCATCTTGTATGAAATTTAAAGAAGAAAGAAAGAAAGAAAGAAAGAGGATTGCTGTCAATCTATAGACGTATATTTTTACTTGTCAAATAGTTGAGCCAATTGAAATAAAAGACCAACGTAGATCAGTTATTTTAAATTCAGATATGTGTTGAAGTGTAATTGATAAAATGCTTGAAACAAATGAAAATAGGTCGATAAATCAGATTTGTAACAAGTTATTGTGGTCTATTCAATTGATACATCCCAGAATAAAAAGGAGCATCTGCCGCTGAGCTGAGTTGTGAAATGTTTGCAAAAAGATATTGACAATGTGCCATATGCATCGGATTCAATAAGAAAATGTAATTCTAAAAAAAAAAAATCATTTTCACATACACAAACATATGATAATGACTGTAGATGCTTTTGATTGATCTTGAAAAACAAATGTATCTATGCTATATTAACACAAGTAGATTTCAGTCAGCAGATCAGATAATAAATCAATACGAAGGCGACTGTAATAACGCAACTTCCAATTGATCACTTATTATTATTATCTTTTCAAATATATACAATGTTTTGCAATATAAATGATTCTCTCTTTTCAATTATTCATATAAATTTTACATGAGGGTTATTTAACTCAAGAAGAGACACTTTATCTTCTTCATATAATGTAGATCTTTAATCTTAAGAAAGTTGACTCATTCCAAGTGCTACAATCTATTGCTTTCAGGGTATTTAGGTAAGAGAACCAAGCAATTCAAACTCAATTTGTATGATGAAACACAGTGAGTCATCCAAGCCACGCTTAATATGTGCACTTTACTTTTTTATTGACTTTTATCTCTTTCTCCTCATTTATTTTATTTTATTTTTTTATTATCCATTATTTAACCAAAAATGACCGGTCTTTATATGCTTGATTATGGAGCTGGTAACGTGCGTAGTTTAGTTAACGCCGTTAACCACCTTGGCTATGATATTCAGTTTGTAAAGGAACCTGCCGATATTAAAAAGGCCGACGTAAGGAATTATATATATTCATATTTTATAACCAACAGTAATAGCAAGAAAAGTGACTCAACCTTATGTTTTTATTTTAGAAACTTATTTTCCCTGGTGTTGGTGCATTTGGTCATGCCATGAAGGCACTTCGTCAAAAGGGTTACGCAGAACCACTCAAGGAGTTCATTGCTTCTGGCAAGCCCTATTTTGGTATTTGTGTCGGCATGCAGTCATTGTTTGAAGGCTCAGACGAAAGTGACGAACAGGGTTTATGTGTCATTCCTGGTATTGTTGAGAAATTCAACGAGCAAACAAAGGCGGTCCCACACATGGGTTGGAATAAGGCACAAGTCATTAAACAATCAACATCCGAAGAAGCCGTCAATTATAGCATCACCGAAGACAAGGTCTATTACTTTGTTCACTCTTATGCTGCTCGTTATACCGAAAAGACCAAGGACTGGGCAATGTCTACCACCCAATATGGTGATGAAATGTTTATCTCCTCTGTACAAAAAGGAAATGTTTTTGCCACTCAATTCCACCCCGAAAAGAGTGGCTATGCTGGTGTTGCCGTGTTGAAGGCCTTTTTACAAGGTACAGGTATTGTTGATGAAGGCTTGGTTACATCTAGAGCTCCAGTCGAATACAAACAAGATCAATTAACCAAGCGTGTGATTGCCTGTTTGGACGTGCGCGCCAATGATCAAGGGGACTTGGTCGTGACAAAAGGTGATCAGTACGACGTACGCGAAACAACTGGAAGCAACGACGTACGCAACTTGGGTAAACCTGTCGATCTTGCCAAGCGCTATTTTGAAGAAGGTGCTGATGAAGTCACCTTCTTAAACATCACTAGTTTTAGAAACTGCCCCTTGGGTGACCAGCCAATGTTGGACGTTTTGAAGCTTGCTTCCAAATCTGTCTTTGTCCCCTTGACTATCGGTGGCGGCATTCGTGACGTGACTGATCCTGATGGTACAGTTCATCCTGCCTTCGAGGTCGCTGGCGAATACTTCCGTTCTGGTGCTGATAAGGTTTCCATTGGTAGTGATGCTGTTTACTGTGCAGAGAAATACTATCAAAATAACAAGCAAAAGACCGGCACAACCGCTATCGAGACCATCGCCGACGCTTATGGCTCCCAGGCTGTTGTCATTTCTGTTGATCCACGCCGTGTCTATGTCAAAGACCCCAGCGAGACCACGCATGCTGTTGTTAAGAACAGAATCAAGGGACCCAACGGAGAGGAATACTGCTGGTATCAGTGCACAGTGATGGGAGGACGTGAGGGACGTGACTTGGATGTAATTCAATTGGTGACAGCCTGTGAGGCATTAGGTGCTGGTGAGATTCTTTTGAACTGTATGGATCGTGATGGTACAAATTCTGGATTTGAACTTGAACTTGTAGAGTCAGTTAAAAACGCCGTTTCTATTCCTGTCATTGCCTCGAGTGGTGCTGGCTGCGCTGAAGATTTTGTGGAGGTGTTTGAAAAGACCAATGTTGAAGCTGCCCTTGCTGCTGGTATCTTCCATCGTAAAGAGGTTCCTCTTGAGGCTGTCAAGGAACACTTAAAATCATGCCATATTCCTGTTAGACCTGTTGATGCTACTGTTTTATAGATAAACAAACAAATAAATAAATAAATAAATAGATGAATATATTTTCTTCTCATATATAAATCATCTTGGTTGATTTCTAAACACCGACTAAGGAGATTGCAGCAGGTGCTTTTCTTTATTGAGAAAGCTATTAAGTGTAATTCTTTGTGTGACGTAAATATCACCACGTTGTTTTGAAATATCTCACTTTATCAAGTTATTTTTATTTTTTACATATTTCTTTATTTTCCTTTCCTTTCCTTTTCCTTCCTTTTCTTTCTTTCTTTCTTTCTTTCTTTCTTTCTTTCTTTATCTCCCATTCTTATCAAGGATAAACTAACTAAAAGATTATGTCTAACCAGAGAATACCTGGCATGACAACAAGCTTATCCGAGCAACCGTCTCGAAAAGAGCGACCCATCTCCTTTTCAGGCATGAAGGTGAATCAGGTCAAGGCTGAATTAGCAGCACAACTGAATGACAAGGACGAACTCATCAATAAAGTAGGAACCAGTCAGATTAGTCGAAATGCGTTAATAAAGCAAAGTGACCAAATCAGAAGAGAGTTGATCGACCTTCAACACTTTAATCAAGAAGAAGAGTTGCCTTCTACTTTACAGTCAAAGTTGGAAGGTTTGGCTAATGAATTTCAGTACCTGAAAAACAATAAAGTAGGTTTTGTTCCTTTCTTTTATTATTAAAAACATATTTATAGAATCGGATAAAAATAGTAACACTTTAATACAGCCAACGACAGCAACGAGTGACTTTTCCTCTTTGTTACCTCCACCACCCACCACTTCTTCACCCAGTAAGCATAGATCAAAGCCATTGAATGGCAGTCGTCGCAATCCCGATATTGAGTTTGCAACTGAGATTGGACAAGGCTTATTAATCGAAGTACGCAAGCTACAAGTAGCACTTCAGGAAAAGGAAGAAATCATTAAACAGCTTGAGCTTTCAAAGGCAGATACTGAACGTAATCAGGAAACTACACAGCGGCATTTTAAACAAAGGGAGGAAATAGAAGGTAAAATAACACATGAAAAGAAGAAGAAAAAAGCTTGTTTTTTTAAACTCCCAAAAATAAACAAATAGAGAGACTGAAAGAAGAAAATTGGAATTTGGAGGTGGCCAATCAGGAGTTACGTACACATCTCTCAGAATCCAACCAATCTGTGGCAAAACTCAATGCGGATTACAGTCGTCTTAATAAACAGCTCAAGAATCAGGCAGAACAACTTGACATTATGAAAGCACAGGAAGAAAAATCTGCATCTATTGTTGAGGCCATGAAGGCGCGTCATGAACAGGAGACACATCAACTTCGGCGTCATGCTGCCACTTCACAACGCGAGAATGCACAGATTCAAAAACAGGTTGAAGCACTCAATACTGAGCTCAAGATTTGTAAAGCTAAACTCGCCATCAAAATGGCTGCTAACAACAACCGACCTGATGACAGCGCAAATGAATCTAGCAAAGATAACGGTAGCAAGAAGAGTGGTGATGAACAAGATGGTGAGGAGCAGAGTTTGACACCTCCCACTTCACCTGGGCTATCATCACGAAACCAGGTGATGGAAACAGAGACCCTAAAGCAATCTTTAGCACATGCGCACAGAATCATCTCCAATCTCAGATCCTCCTACCACAAAGAAAAGCTGGAGAAATTTGAAATCAAGAAAATGCTATCAGATAGTCAGGAAAACATTGAGCAAATGAGAAAAGAAATGGCTAGTTGGAATAGTAATATCACTCCTTCGTCTGCAAACATGCGTTCAAAGCAAGCCAAGAAGAAAAAGACAAAGAAGACAAAAGGTAGAAGAGCGGGTGTTGCAAGACAACCAAGAGGGTTGTGTCTCAATGAATCATCAGGGGCATCTGATAGCGAGATTTGCGATACTGACGATGCAACAGAAGAAGAACAAGATGAAATGGACCAAAATGATTTCATGCTGGATGTCGAACCTGGAAATACATTAGAAGGTTTTGGTTTCCAAAGTGGCACTTCCTTTTCATCTGCTCCTATGGTCCCCTTGTCTTCTGAGTTGGGGCAAAAGGTGCAAGTGGTTGACGTGGGAGTAAATACAGTTACACAAGTTGACGCAGGTACAACGCATCAAGAGTTTGACAGAGTTACACAACAAGCTGTTGAAGATGCATTACAAAAGCGTAATAACGAAATTGCGGCAAAGGCAAGTACCATCCTTACATCTGATCAAATTGAGGCACTCGTAAATAGTCAAGTTATAATATTAAATGATGATCCTGTACAAACAAAAGAAGATTCGATACCCAAACAACAAAATCAACAACCGCAAGAAAATACCGAGACTATACCCAAACAAGAGGTTGATCATTTAATTCAAGAGGCTGTGGCCGATGCATTACAAAAGGCACAGCAAGCAGAATCAGAGAAATTGACAACAATGAAAGAAGAAACAGCTACTGCCATTGCTGCCGCAGTTGCTGCTACAGACCTTGCATCGAAAGAATCTGCTCAACACGCCTTGGAAGAAGAAAAGGCAAGAGTGGCTGAGACCATGGTATCCAAAGAAGAAGCATTGGGGTCTACAAACCAAGCCATTGAAAAGATTAAGTCTGAACATCATAAGGAGCTGGAGTCAATGGTACCAAGAGCAGAACTGTACAAGTTGACCAATGAGAGTAACGCATCTCTTGAGAAGATCAAGACTGAGATGTCAAACATGGTACCCAAATCACAGCTTGAAAGTATGGTGCCCAACACAGCTGTGGAGCAGATCAAGGTAGAGCATCAGAAAGAGATGGAGACAATGGTGCCCAAAATCCAATTGGAAACTGCTATCAAGGAGGCGGTAGATAAAACGAGGAGTGAGATGTTGACAGACTTCCAACAGCAGAATGACGCCAAATTAAATAGTAAGGAGGAATTGTTGACAAAGAAGGAGGCAGAGGTGCTAGCATTGGAAGCAGCAGCAAAGGAAAGAGCGCGTGTGGAAGAAGAGCATCTTGAAAAAACCAGACAAGAGCTTCATAATGTTGGCACAAACGATGATATGGTTTCTAAAAAGGAAGCAGATGAAATGGTTCTATTGTCAGTGGCTCTTGAGAAAGAAAAATGGATAGAGGAGTTAGAAAAAGAGAAATCCGTGATGGTATCAGAAAAGACCAAGCTAGAGCAACTTGTGCAGGAACATGTCGATAAGACTTCAGTCATTGCTTTGGAAAAGGAAAATCTGGAAAAAGCATTAGAACAACAAAAGACAATGTTGGCTACTGAAAAGGAAGAATGGCAGAAATTGTTGGATCATCAGAAACTAACCGCCATTTCTGAAAACGAAAAACTACATGCGCTGCACCAAGAAACCATACAATCCGAAAAGCGGCAGCAACAGTTATTGTTCACCGAACAACGAGAGCAGCTTGAAAAGGATAAATTGGAACAGCAATCTCGAATTGATGAACTCACAAAAGATTTGGAAAATTTCAGGAAGGAGAAGGAAGAAGAGATGGCCACCATGATGAAAAAGGGTGAAGCAGATCAGCTTGTTCAATTATCGATTTCCAAGGCACTGGAAGCAGAGCGAGTGACACTTGAAAAGCAAAAGCAGGAGGAGATAGCGGAAATGATACCCAAGGGTGACGTAAAGGTGATGGTTGATGAAGAAGTGGCTAAGGCTTTGGATATCGAACGTAAGGAAGTAGCTAAGCGTGAGGAAGAAGAAGCAATTGAGATGATCTCAAAGGCAGAAGCTAGCGCCCTTGCCAAGGTGGCCGCAGCAGATGCCATTCTAAAGGAACGTCAAGCCAGTGCTGCTCGGGAAGCAGAACTCATGACAAAGGAAGAAGCTGATATGCTTTCACAGACAGCCGCTCGGGAAGCTGCTGAAAAGGAAAGAAATGAATTGAATTCAGTTTTGACGAAAGAAAGAAAGCAGTTTAGAGAAAAGGAGGAGCGTATGATTTCAAAGGAGGATGCAGAACTGATGTCGGCGAATGCAGTTAAAGAGGCGTTGGAGAAGTATAAAAAGGAACAACAAGCTACACTTACAGAGCATCAAAACATCTCGGAATATGGAAGTGCAACTGTATATAATGATCAACAGCAAGTACCTTCTATTATTGAACGTTCCGTATCCACATCTCGATTAGCACCACCTGCTGTCACCGTTCAACTTGCACCTTCTATTTCTACACCCGCAACATCTTCGTCCAACCGATCATTAAGATCTATTTCTTCTATCTCATCATTACGTCTTGGTCGAAAAGAAGACTCAAAGCGACCCTTAAATGACGCTTCAAAGGCCACTTCTTCCTTCGGAAGTGTACTTATCAGAGAGCAAAATAAATATCCACATAAGCTCAATGGCAACACCAAGACACCCAGTTTACGAGAGCTTTCTAAAAACGGTTCAGTTGCATCTTTATCCACCATATCCTCTTCTGATCATGTTGGTCGTGCACCATTACCAATGAGCTCGGAGGAAAGCTTTGCCGGCTTTTCAAATACAAGCGGAACAGATATATATGTTATTTCGGCCATTACTCAAACAATGATTGGTGAATGGATGCTTAAGCACACACGTCGCTATGGTGGTAGAGGTATCTCGGATAACAAACATAGTCGTTTCTTCTGGGTTCATCCATACACAAAGACATTATATTGGAGCTCAATTGAGCCTGGCGTAGATGGAAATGAGACAAAAGCAAAAAGTGGTAAAGTGCTGCCATTTTGATTGATTGATAGTAATGATGATGATATACTAATTTATTTATTTATTTATATGTATATAGCATCTATTGAATCTGTTAATTCTATTCCTAGTAATGATACAACTGGTGCATCACCAATGTCTTTAATTATCAAAACTCCCAAGAGAGATCTAAAGTTAACTGCCTCTACTTTGGAAAGACATGAGATTTGGTTTAAAGTAAGTTTGATTTTATATATTTATATATAAACAAGAACCAATTTAACCATCTTATCATTACCATTATTATAGTCTCTTTCTTATTTACTTCGAAGACCTGATACAACAAACCAAGTAATTGCTGAAGAACCCAGAGTAACAGTAGATAGTGTAGACGGGGAGGGCAACATTACCCTTGGCACAAAAACACCAGACAGTGTTGCACAATACGATTCCGATGATTCAGATGACAACATTGACATTCGAAAATGCTGTGATGGTAAACACGATATATCTACATTGTCAAAAGAGCATAGTCACCATCATCATACATAAATTACAGTAATCATCTGTGCTTCTTTTTATTATAAATATTTATATATATAATACCACACACACGCAATTTCACACATACATATATATATATTCTCTTTTTTCTTTTTACAATAATAATAAATAACACTTTTACTTCCTCTTTACAAAAAAAAGAAATCCATTTTAGAATAAAAATAGGAGAAAGCGAGCTTAAATCAACATTTGTTTAAAAAGGAGAAATCCCCGTTTGCATTGATCCAAGGCCACAACAAGGAGTATCGAAAAAGGGATGTTGGTTGCTGTGGCAACAACAATGTCAATAATGAAACTGATCCATGTCTATTACTTTATCCTTATTTTAACAATTAAAAAAAAACAGGTTAAAAACAAACACATCCAAGGTGTTGGTATGAAACAATGCTTTAATAACAACAATAAACATTGACTTAATACTATTACAAATGTATTTGTAGCATTATTATACAGTTAGCAAATACGACATGCAGCTAAAATGGGTGGAATACCTTTTATAGTTAATTAAGACTCTCTTTCTCTTCTCTTTCCATATGCTTTTTCAGGTAGATTTCTTCACCAACAATGAAAGAAAGCAAAGAAGACTAAACCGTTTTGAGAATAGCCTGTAAAAACAAATTTTTTAATCAAAAAAACGTCATATCGAAATGGAATTGATCATGTGCTATTCAAAAAAAAAATGAAATCAAGGATTCAACTCAGCCCAAAATGCACTACAAAATGCAAAAAAGGTTTCAGTTTTTTTTTTTGTTTTTTCCATGGTTTTTTATTTTTTCTTTTTCTAAAAAACAATAACAAAACAACAAAAAAACAAAAAAACAATGCTTGACGTGCAAAAAGAACATGTTTGGCCAATGAATAACCCAAGTCCATCGATTCCCCCCGAGTTACTTCAATCACTCCGTCAACATTCCCTTTTTCAGCGCACAAATAACGAAAGCTTTTTAGAAAAAATCGCCTGCTGTATGCATTTACGCACCTACTCACCGCGCGATGTTATTATTGTCGAAGGAGAGCCTTCCAAAGCCATGTTCTTTTTATTAAGAGGCTCTGTCGATGTATGCTCGGCCGATTTCGAGCGCATTTATGCAACATTACCAAAGGGTTCATGCTTTGGTGAGATTGGTATTTTGTACTCTATGGCACGTACTGCTACCGTTATTGCTAGTACAAAGTGTATTGTAGCTGCCTTGACTGCGGAGGAGGTAAAGACGTTACTGCCTCAGTATCCAGAAGTTGAACGCATGCTGAGATTTGAGGCAGAGGAGCGATTGGCACTTCTGAAGAAGAGCAATACCATGTACCAACAGCATGAAAAGAAAGTGAATCAGAAGCCTGTCATTGAGAGAAATATCGAAGAGTTTAGTGGTGCTCGCAATATATTACAAAAGGTGTGTCTATATTTAAAAAAAACCAAATTCGATTTACTTTATTATTGTTATTAAACCTTATATAATAATTATTAGATCCCATATTTCCAGAGTTGCCCCGAAGAGTTTTTACATCTGATCTCTTTAAAGGTGGAGCCACGTCACTATGCTCCCAATGATACTGTCATTCATAAAGGAGATAATGCCAATGAGCTATTCTTTATTGTTGAAGGTTTGTTTTTGTTATTTTCTGTATATAATCAATTGTATCCATTCATTATTATCATAAAAGGTACTGTTGAGGCGTCTAATGTAGAGGAAGAAGAAACCATGGATTCAATTATACCTGTTGTACGATACGGGGCAGGTGATTATTTCGGTGATATCTCCGTACTATTGAATAAGCCACGTGCTGCTGATGCCCGAGCTGTTACCGCTTTGGAACTCTATGTTTTGAAAAAGTCAGATTTTACTGAAGTCATTAATCGCTTCCCTGATCTACAAAATTACTTCAAGGCAATGGCAGAGAGTTCATTAGCTAAATTAAAGACAAAGGTGAAAAAAAAGAAGAAAAAAAAAAGAGCGAAAGAAAGAGAAAAAGAGGAAGACATTAAATAATAATGACATTTTGATATTCAAATAGGCTTCGTTAGTAAAAAAAGAAGAAAATAAACCAAAAATAGTTGGTAAGTTTATATACATAAATAGCTGAAGTAATTTATAATGTGAAAGAGAATAATAATCATAAATATTAAAGAAGAGCAAGCTATCAATGACCCTGAGATATTGCCATCTCCAGCCATAACAGCCAGTTCAGTTTGTAGCACAACAAGTGATCAGGACCCAACACTTTTACCACCAACTGCAGCCAATACACTCAAAGTAACAGAAACCCGAAGACGAAGAGGAAGTGTTGCCATATGGTCTGATCCTCACTTGGTGGCATTGGCAAATAGATCTATGAAACCAGAAAAGAAAGACGACGGATCGAGTTTAAAAAAGCAATTCACTCAAGATGAACAGCAGCAACAACAACAATATATTCCTCAATTTAAACTCCATAGTGATAACAGTGGCCGTTTTATGTGTATGAATGAGGAAATTCTAGTTCGTATTATTGACAAACTCGATATTTTTTCCATCCTTCAACTATCCACCGCTTCAAAATCCTTGCACAAATTCATTCACCATAGCGACAAGATCCTTCACACCGTTGATCTCAGCCATGACAACAAACATATCACAGATCAAGTACTTAAGCGTGAAATTGCTGACTTGATCTCGACCCGTGTACGTACACTCAATCTTTCACAATGCTTTTACATAACAGATGACGGGTTTAGTTATCTTGTGGAACGTACACCCAATTTGGAAACTCTCGATCTCAACTCATGTTGGTTACTAACCGATAAGAGTCTTTCTCTAGTGTCGGCCATGTGTCCGAACTTGACAAGGCTTGATTTATCTAATTGTCGCAAAATCAGCGATGCGGGGATCTTTCGATTGTGTGATGAAAAACAAACTCGTCAATTCAAGGGCATCACTGCTCTCTCCTTATCGTATTGTAAAAAACTATCAGATATGACCATGTCGCATTTGGCAGAATTTTGTGCAGATACATTGGAATCGCTCAATTTACAACGATGCACACGCATATCCGATCAAGGATTTGCACGCTGGGCACAAACCAAGTTTCCCAATCTGACATCGTTGATTTTGACAGATTGCAGCTTTTTAACCGATCAGGCTATTGCCAACCTGGTAGCGGCCGCACCCAACTTGGAGCAAGTTTCACTTAGTTTTTGTTGTGCACTCTCGGACAGTGCTATTGAAGGTCTATCCACGCTGAAAAAGCTACAGGACTTGGATGCTAGTTTTTGTGGAGCCGCTGTTTCGGACGTATCGATACGTAACTTATTTAATAATCACGACAAAGAATGTAAGGTAGCATTGCTGAACCTACGAGGTTGCGTGCGCATTACAGATACAGGTGTCAAGTCTATTATTGAATTAGGTGGTGGTTCGCTAATGACGTTGAATATCAGTCAATGTCCCAGTATTAGTACAGCTGCAAAACAGCTTATTAAGGATATGGGAAACATTCACCAACTAGTTGTGTAGGATGAAAGGGAAAATTTTTGTT
>VCJB01002102.1:6559-18550 GCA_024140155.1 Backusella parvicylindrica | reverse complement strand
CATATTTTTTTTTTTTTTTTTTTTTTGTTATAAACTGTACAGTTGAGAAATGATATATATATACGTGTGTGTGAAAGAGAAAGGGGTTAAAACAATTTTTTTAAGCGGATTGAGCATCTTCGACGTATAAAATAGAACGAAGAATCTCACAGCGTCTTTCTAACATATTTAAAAACCCCTCCATTTGTTGTTGCGACATCTGGCTTACCAACGACCTGAATCTGATATCATCGTCCTGGTTGATAGGAGGTGGTGTAGGTAACGGTGTTGGCAATGGTGTTGGAAGACTGGTATTACTTGCTGGAATGACCAATGAGGGAAATTGATGGCGTCCAACAGCTTGTACCTTAATCTGATCGTTATCTTCATCAGAAGAAGAACAATCCATTATTGTGTCATGAGATCGCTTCGGACCCGGAAATTGACTAGCCTCTAATGTAGGCTGCTGCAGTCTGGCGTACAAGTTACATGTGTTACAGATTGTTTCTCCCACATCGTTTGTATGCCATACA
The DNA here is from genome assembly GCA_024140155.1 of Backusella parvicylindrica. Lineage (NCBI taxonomy): Eukaryota > Fungi > Mucoromycota > Mucoromycetes > Mucorales > Backusellaceae > Backusella > Backusella parvicylindrica. Next base: position 18,038 of record VCJB01002102.1, on the reverse strand, counting down.
GCAGACTCGGTCTCAAGACAGTGTGAGCAACTATTCAACATGGTATTATTACTACTCATTGAAAATGCGCAATGTTCTGACGTGACTTGTGCGGGTGACATCAATAGAGGCGAGGAAGCATTGTTACCTTGATTGTTGGTATTGGCTTTTGCTATTGAGTTATTGTCTTGTGTGCTGTTACTTTGTTTGTCTTCGTTAGAATGATGTTTTTGTCGGATATGAAGTGGTCTATGCGTTTTATATTGCTTGAAATAGAGTCCGCATGCGTTACAAAGAGAATGAGCGCGATCTAGAGTGCGACGCCATAATGGTGTTTTCGTGACATGGCAATTGTAACATTCGAGTTGGCGGTTTGTGCGGCTAGTTTTAAGTTTGCCACTACTTTTATGGTTACTCTTTGTATTTTTTTTCGGGTTTGTATTGTATTTATTATTTTTTATTATTTCGTGTTCAACGGTATTGTCCGAGATTTGCTGCTCCTGCTTGATAATCATATTCGATGAGTTTTGTTCAAAGTTTACGTATTCCTCAAGAGGAACTTGGGTATAAGATAAACTTTGATTAATACTACCATTTTGTATGTTTTGGAAAGAGGTGCCATCAAAAGAAAGGCTTTGTAAAAAGCTGGTGTCCATACTTTGAGAGCAACTATCAGCTGTAAGTACCGGGCTACTGTTAATTGAATCACTTGGAGATGGGAGATTACTGAAAACCTGGATATCGGAAAGAGCTTGCTGGTGCCCAAATAGATCAGATAAAGGCTCTTCATTGAAACTATTATGAACCGGAAGCGCCGCCAGATAACTTTCAGTAATATTCATTGCCATAACTATTTAAAAAAAGGGGAGGTGATGAAGCAAGATTAAAATATAGATTCGCTTTTCTGTTTGGGTGTGTAATTTAAGTCCAAAAGAGAGGGAAAATATAGAGAAAAATAATAAAAACAGAACGTAGCAAAGAAGAGAACAATCGTTTAATCCTGGAGAAAGAAAAAGAAAAGAAAAAGATAAAGTGACCTTTTTATTTATATACATGACAATGTAACTTGCCCTCCCCCCCATTTTTTTTTATTTTACTTTTTCTTTTATATTTTGTTAATCCGCAAATAATTTTGAAGCTATAGTTTAGTAAACGACTTCAAACTCAAATATTCTTAAACTTTTACATTACTCGAAACATAAATTGTAAAAGAACATTACTTTTAACTCGTTTGTATTTGCTCTTCTCATCTTAGATTTATAAATTACACATCGATAGTCATTTTACCTACAATGACCCATGACTTTTATAGTTTTATTTATTTATCCATTTCCCATTAACTAAAAAAGCTTGGTTATTCCACTTTATTCACCATATATAAATAAATAATAATATTATTGTGATGGTGCTGAATGTCTGTATCTTATCTTGATCCCCCAAAAGTTTTGAATGGCTATAATATCCTGATGTCCGTAAATACCGTCGTTGACTTGAAACATATCAATCAACCAGTAAAAATGAATTGATTTTTTTTTCTTTAAATGAATTATTTTGATAGCCAATTTACTTGTGAATTTTAGGAATATGTAATGTGTGTACTCGATGTTTATAAGCTGTGTGAATCAACATGACATATTTTTTTGGGGGGAGAAGAAAGAGAACATGAAAAACCAAAGTCTAGGTATTTACTATAAAAGGTACATAAACACTGGGTACAGAAGCCTTTTATTATCTCGGAAAATATGGCCCAAGCCAACAGCCATCCCACGCGATGTCTACTGAAAGGAACATTTTTTGTTCACAGTTTTAATCAATCCTTCCAATCAATTTATTTGCTGTAATCAGTGCTATATTCGGTGTTTTTAATCTCTCCGATCACCCTTTTATCAGTGAGTGTGATTGGCAGTAGATTATAAGATTGCACAAAGTTCTATTTCGTATTTATATATGTTGTATAATGAGATGATCATGGAGCCTTTTTTCTTTTAATGCCACTACGTCGTTATAGGGTTACAAAAAATAAAACCCAAAGTTGTATATATAAAAAAATAAAATAGCTTCGGCCATTCAAATTATCGGGTGGACTGGAAGGAATGACCATTTTGAATGTGCGATATTCACAAGATTGCATATTCTTTTTGTGGAAGGGATGAGGATATACGTAATTATAATTATTATAGTAGAAGGGCAAAAAGATACAATGAAGGAGTGAAAGAAAGAGAGGCATAAAATCATAGAGAAAAGGGTGGAGAAAGAAAATACTGGCGATGAATAATAATAATAATAATTATAATAATAAGTAGAAGAAAAAACACATGGAAAGAGAAACATATGGTCAAGACTTTCGCTTTAGTTACTCTGTAGTGTCATTGCGCTACTCTATAAATCGTTTAAAATTGATTTCCAATATTATTAGTTCTTACAAATTTATGATCACAAATTCGTCAACTGACGAGCTATAAATGCTGTAAAAATAAATAAATATGTAGTGAAAAGGCCCAAGCTCCCAATGTTCCCGATTTTAAAATAGGAAAAATGTTGATCATCAAATATATCACTGTATCCAAATAATAATAATAATAATAATAATAATAATAATAATAAAAGAGCGAACTACGCTTTCAAAAGCCTGCTTATTTTTTATAGTAACTATAGTACCAGTTTTAATGCCTTGTTAAGCTCCTGGCATGAGGTTGAGAGTTTTTGTTTGTTCGTTGATCTTCAAGCCTTATATATTTTGTTTTTGTTTTGGATGAACTCTTCTCTTCCAATGATTTTGGCACGTGCCCTCCATTTCGACCATCCATGTTTGAAATCAAAGGTATCACGTGAAGATGTTAAAACCCGTTAATCGTTTTCGAGTGATAAGAGGTGCAACAACTAGTTATTTTCAAGTGAATAATACCTAAATATGGATTACACGGCAAAAGAGCTTAATAACGTATTTTTTTACTCGAATATGTCACTTTATCGAATACCACCACCATTCGGAACTGATCGAAGTAACACAAGCTTATGGAAACAATCAGGGGAAAAATAAAGAAACTCAAGTTACTTTTTTTTTTGTTTTAAAAAAAAATGGGGCGAATGCATTCTGGATTAAAATTTTGATGATCCTTTATCCGAGCTTGGAGTGAGTTTTCACTCTCTGTCTCTCTCTAGACTACTTCCACTATATTTTATCCCTTCTCGCTTTCTTCAATGCTATGATGTGTATGTTTTACACGTCTTTAAGGGACAAGTCATTGCTCCTCATATTACTGCGTAGCACAGTTTGTTCAATTTGAGCAATTCATACAAAATCATCTGTAGAGTAAGCCATTCCTTAATAAACAAGAAAAGAAATATTAAGAGAAAGAAAAAAAGAGGTATATAGTATATGAAAAGAGTTAATTGAAATTATTCTGTGAGTAATATGACTTTTATCAAAATGTAAATCAATTTACAAGTTAAAAATATCACTTGTTTCAACATTTGTTACATAAATAAGGGTCACATTTGTCCTTTTTAATTAATCATTAAAAAGCTGGTCTGGTAATAAAGCATTTCTTTTTATTAGTATTTTATTAAACAATAAAGCACTCATTATTATCGACGCGCGACTATATGTGATTGAAGAAAACCTCTAGTTAACAACTGTAATATTAATCAAAGGTGAGGTAATGGACACGGAAAATTCAAAAAAAAATAAAAAATAAAAACAGTGGGAAAATATCCAGCCATGTGCTAGACTTCTTAATTGTATACTATTTATTTATAATTGCATGTGTACATCTTCTTTATAATCATATAGCAAGGAACGCCATGTAGTTTATTTTAACACTATTTCATTGAGAGAAAGAACACAGCAGAATAAAAACAAATCTTTAGTGCAGAATCATAAATGGTAATACAAAAGTATGTTGAATCACTCAAACAAATATATTTACAATATTACATTACTCCAAGCACAAAACTCTAAAAAAAGTTCAAATTACGATCAGTTCAAGCCCACAAAAAAATGAACAAAATATATAAAAAGTTAGCTAACATGTTGGTGTATACATACCTTTCCAAATCTTTAATAAAGCCTCTCTCTCTTTTCTTTTCTGAATGTTCACCCTCCATACCATGACATTCGTTCTTACTCTATATATTACTGACTATTTGAATCTAATAAGTCTTATTTTTATGTAATTTTGCTTATTAAGCCTTTCACGGATAATCATAATATTTACCAACTAATATCACAAAATAAGAAGTACTTTTATTTTAAAATCCAATAGCGGATCAAATGTTATTAAAAGTCAATACATAAAAATAAGATTATGCAGCAAATAAATAAATAAGAGTCAGCAAGAGTATACAGCATTAAAATTAACTCAAAGAATAAAATACCAAGAACAAAACTAAGTTATCTCATGCCTTTACTAATCTGTTTCTTGATAAAAACTTGATACGAAAATATTTTACAGATCCATGGTCTCTAAAAAACACAGAAATGTTACATTCAAAAATAAAATTAAGATTAAAACATGTCTGTGTAACTGTGTATGAATTTTAGTATACACCTTTTGCCAAAATGATGTCGCAAAAAAAAAAGCTAAAGTGTCGCGCTTTTAAATAAAAGAGTGTCGTATGTTTTTAGAAAAGAGTGTCGTGCTTTTTTAAAAAAAAAAGATGTCGTATATATAATTGTTTATTAAATAGGATGGCCTGCAAGGCAGTCGTCAAAACGTCTAGTGGAATAGCGCGCAAACCCTTCAAAAAATGACCGGGCAACTTGGTTGCTAGCGTCTGCAATTATTTGAGGAATAGTATCTTTTTTGAGTATAAACTCTCTTTTTACACTACTCTTAACAACAGACCAAAATTGTTCTATTGGGTTGAGTTCTGGAGAGTAAGGTGAGAGGTAAATGCATTTGTAGCCACGCTCTTTGATCATCTCGCCAATTATTTTACCTGTATGTATGGGCGCATTGTCCATGATTAGATAATGTCCCTTCATTTCAGGAAATTTGTCCATCTCAGCAAGAACGTCTTTAATAAAATTGACATAGTGATTGGTTACCGTGCCCTTTGTTTGCTGCTTTCTGCCACTGGCTAGCTTTCTTTTCTTTGAAGAAGGCATGGGCTTTCTCAAGCTGATTTTAATCAAGCCTTTAGCAGAAATGGCGCCCAAGATGGAAATTGAATTGGCTCTAGCCGTAAGTACTTTGACTTTGGCAGCCTCCCCTTTTGGTGCCCAGCCTTGAGTTCTTCTCAGGTTTGCATTAAACCCTGACTCATCGATAAAAACACTGTTATTCATATAGTCAACACCAATCTCTTTCACCATTTCCACCCATTGCTTTCTCGCTTGGATTCTTTCTGGAGTGTTTCTTTCTACCGGCTCCAATTGGACCTTCTTAAGGGTGAAAATCCATAAGTCAGCCATGTAACGGTAGAGCGCTCTTTTCGAAATGGTCAGGTCCTCAAAGCTGTTATTCATCTGATCCATCAACTGATCTATGGTAGCAGTGGGATACTTGTAATAGAAGTCAGACACTAAATTTTTAGTTGCCTCTGCTAATTCTCCTTCAGGTTCAATAATTCTTGGGCGGCCTATAGTCTTGAACAGTGAGTCTGGGTCCTCTTTCCAAGCCTTGTACCATCTCTGTACAGTTCTAGGCTGCAAGTTGAGCTCTAAGGCTACAGCTCTCGCACTGTTCCTAGGATGAACATCGACTAAATGAACAGCATGAGCTTTAATCTCGTCACTGATGAACATGGGAATGACCCAATGGAAATTACTGAGAATGAAGATCCTTTCAAACTAGAAGAATTAAGTTCTTACAGCACTTATGTTGCTCTAAGAACTAAATTAGTAGATGTTGAGGCGATGCAAGAATGTCAAGAGGAGAAGCCGACAAGCGATGATGAAAAGCTATCTAGCTCAAAACAAAAAAATTCGTTAAAAGGCAATCGCATCAACAACGTTTCCTAAGCCATCCTCAAAATAGAAAGAAAAACTCATTGTTATAGTAACTATTTAGCTATTGAAGAAGAAAAAGCTCATAACTCAGATCATCCGACATCTTTTTTTAAAATATTTGTCTGAATTCAACGTGCGAAGCTTAGTAGCCCTCTCTGGAGACGAAGTATTGTTTCATCCATTTTGGGCAGATTTTTTTAAATAAATTCTTAAGAACGATCGTTTCACGAAATGAACGTGGGATAGCAAGTAAAAGTGTGGTGTTATAACTTTTATAGGTATGTATTTGCTGGTGTTGTTAGATAGAATGGGCTGGAAACCAATAACAACCGATTGTATATTGGTGCTTGTCTATTTTTCTTATTTTGTTTACTTAATTGAGGTATAAAAACCTCAATATTGTCACTTTTCTATCTTCCTTCTTTCCATAATTATTTCCATGTGCTTACAGATACAACGTTTTAAGCAAAACCAGCAGTAGTGGCCTGGTATGCTTTTTATACTTAATTTAACTCATGCAAGCTCTATTCAACTAACATTATATTTAGTTGGTTTTAATAAATATCTTTAATTTATCTACATTCTTATTACATCGATAATCTGCTTTGCTCTTGACTTCTTAGTGTACTTCTAGACTTAAATATTAGTACATAAAGGAAAAAGCAACTCAACACACTCTCTTCTTCATGTATCATTTTGATAGGCTTAATTGTTTTTTTTAGCCTTTGTAGGAGTTAAATATATATTTGGTGACAGTTCTTTTGAAGCACTACCAGCATCATCAGCACCACTAGCGATGCTCAAAAAAAAGTCGTCGTCTTCTTTTGCAATCACTCCTGTTAAGATTGTATCCTGTAACTTGCTATGATGATTTTTCCAAATATACAAGTTTTTGAGCGTGGCTATGAACGAAGGCAATTGATGTAGATATTCTGGTATGGAAAGGTTGTTGGTGTGTTTGGCTATGTAGATATTATTGATTTTCTTTACAGCAAACATGTAACCACGTGGGCCTATGAATTTTTTAAATAGTCAACAACCCTATTATTTAGATATATGTATGTGTATGTGCTAGAAACAGTAGGGAATCAACTTACCAACCCAGTCCATACCAAGCGTATAAACATTTTTAGAATCATTTTCAGAAAGGGGTAGTTCAAGAAGTCTACTAAGAATGGCTTTGTTCATTCTAATATTTTTTGCTTGCTGAATCAGGCATTGCTCCTGAGTAACTTTCTTTCGCTTCCATTCGTTAGTTGATAGTTCAATATTTCTTGTTGACAATAAAAGATCGATTCGACGACCGAAGCCTCGATTTAAAGGTATGTTATTTCCATAGATGTTTTCATGGTCTTTTGCAATAGACTTGCTAGCTTTACATGTTGTTTCGCCACTATTGGGAATAGGCAAATAAGTACATTTCGAGGCAGCGTTAATAAAAGGACTTTTATGTTATCTACTTACTCTAGCAAACTCAAGTTCAAATCTTTCAGTAGAATATCCAGAATGGATGCCACTTTTCTATAGCATGTCAGTTCTGAATCATTCTCGTTTGGCTTTAATGTGTCGTCAGCTATAACATTTCTAGCTATGATTTCCATTATGTCTAAAACTGCAGTAATGTCGTCCTCATTCTCCTCAATTGCCTTAACTTTTTCTTTTGCAATGGTCAATCTTAACTGCTTGAGAGCAAGTCTGCCTTTTGGATCTTTGCTAAGCTAATAAAGGAAGAAAGTCAGTGACGACTTTCATAATGAAGAATTACAACTTACCTGAATCATACGGTTAAAGGTCTCCTCCGATGTAACGGACATTGCAGGCGCGAGCTCTATATTCACACTGTTGACCTCTTCCCAAAATGATTCGTTTTTGACATATTTTTGAAAAACTTTCAAAGTGCTAAAGTTGACGAGACTCACAGTTTTTGATAGAGAGAGTCTAAGAAAAAAGAGATATAATGTTAAGTGTTAAAAGAGTAATGGTTTTAAATGTTTACTTACTTCAAGGCGTTTACTTCATTAATGTCTCCATCATTAAGATCAAGTATCAATTTAGCTGACATGAGATCCAGTTCTTCAGCCATTGTGGTAGGTTTTAATTTTTTTGCCATTTTTTTGAGAGTAGAGATTTCAATTTGGCTTAAAGAACCATGGAGCTACAATGATTAAAAAATTAGCGACCTAATAACATAGTTATTTCTCTAGATGAATGATTTACCCTTTTTGCTCCAAGAAAATATACCTCGTGGCGAACTTGTGATGCTAGGATGATCGGTCTGTTGACGAAGTCATAAAGTATATCTGTTTGATCTATTTTTCCTAAAGTAAAATCTTGTCAGAAAAAGACATCAAGTTTTTAAGTAGGATATACATACTTTTATTTGTAGCATTTCCTGCTGGAAGCGGATCCTATAAAAGAAAAATCACAAAGTTATTTTATGCTTATAAACGTAGCTGTTGTCTTTTGTATATTTACAAAAAGGTCGTCGACCTCATCTCTACATCATTTAAGAAAATTTTTTTGTCTTTAAATTAATTTTAAAGTTGTTGTTATTTGCGTAAATACCTCAAGTTTTGTCTTCCTTCAATAGCTTTTTCAGTAGTTTGTCTTTCAACAGTGGTATTGCTTGACGAAGCGACAAGGCTAATATTGCTAGAGATCACATTGCCGTTTATTTTTATACAGTTACTTGGCTCATCCTTAACAAGACATCGTTACAAATTAATGTTTAGTGACTTAACCGTTTGATATAAATTTCTTTCACGTGCCTGGTTTTCATCTTTGTTTTCACTTTCTTTGACAATATTGCTTACAGAGTCTTTTAATTCCTCACTGGTTGATGGATCCTTTGCAATGCATTTCAGATGGTATAAAAATGTACTTTCGAGGGTTTTTTTGCTCTTTTTTGAATGTTTTTCTTCGTAATATTTAATGTAGTTAGGCAAATCCCATTCAGAAAGAGGGTGTTCTGAGAAAAAACTATCTTTTGATATAAGGTGTTTATAGTCGTGCATAGGTACAGTATCGATGATGCTTTTGAGAAACTATGCAGACTCTCTTTAACAAAACTCATAAACCTTATGCAACGCGTTGTTACAATTGCCTAACAATATATTCTCCGACGCATACGTCACCATCTCAATAATTCAAACACGATAGAAAAAAAGAAATGGCTTTTCATCTCTTCTGTAAGAATCAGCAGAACATTGCTCAGGCTAGGACCCTTCACCTCATATTCAACTATGAGGTAATTTTCGACAACCCGGCTTCTTTTTATCGTTTAGGGATTCCTTCTGGGAACTTAAGATAAAAGATGCCCGCCTGCTTAACACAGCATAAGCTAGACTTGGCTACTTATCCCTTGAGAAGCGACGACCCCACTTATTTGTAAGAACATCGCTTCCAACAAGCTTTGTTGTTTATGAATATGTCTGTCTAGGTGTTAATATTACCAATGTTTTGATTGCAAAAGCAAGGAGACAGGCTAGGACCCTTCACCTCATATTCAACTATGAGGTAATTTTCGACAACCCGGCTTCTTTTTATCGTTTAGGGATTCCTTCTGGGAACTTAAGATAAAAGATGCCCGCCTGCTTAACACAGCATAAGCTAGACTTGGCTACTTATCCCTTGAGAAGCGACGACCCCACTTATTTGTAAGAACATCGCTTCCAACAAGCTTTGTTGTTTATGAATATGTCTGTCTAGGTGTTAATATTTCTTCTTGCAACTGGTTAAAAAAAAATTCGCTCACAGTCACGTGCAGGTAATACGTTTTATACTCAATCTTGGTATGCAATGTGATGGAACTAATGTTGTTTTTTTCTTTTTTACCCATACGAGAACGCCTCTCTCTGCAACGCTTTGGTTGGATTCTTTTGCAAGGAAAAGCTTGAAGATCTCTGTCTTAAGTAGTTTACAACAAGCTCATTTCTAGTAACCTTTAGACTCTGGTATCGATGGCATAGGTGGTTTTTGGCGTTTTTGGGTAAGCACGTTAGCCCTTGGAAATGAAGAGAAAAGGAGCAGATATATCAAGGTTACCCTGATGACTGAACAAACGTTGAATGAGCGACTTTTTCATTTTGAACATCCAACTACTTGGTCACATAAACGACAAAGACAAAGCAATAACAAAGTCTAAAGAAAAATAGTTCAAGAATATAAAAATGAAGTGTGTACTGGCTGCATCTGTATCTACTTAGTATTTTTTAAATTTACAATAAACATAAACTTAGAATTGGGTGAATCACTTATAATTTGAGTCCTTTTAGATCTATTGAACCTAAGTTGATAGATTACTGCCGCTACTGCTGATTTACAATGGTTGATCTATTATATTTAGAACTTTGTACTTTCTATAGATATAACCTAGGATATATATATGTATGTATAGATGATGCGTTATCGTAGTTTTGTTAATAAAAAAAGATAGGAAGAGGCACTTGTATATAATCTGAGACTGTATTGAAACTTTCTTAGTAGAGTATCTTTGTTTGAATAGAGCCTTTTCAATATGTACAATGTAGATCCACCATTTTGCTTACAATTTTTTTAATCAGCAGGATTGAATTTTATATCACAAGAAAAGAATAAATATTAATAATCTTGGGAACAATAAAGCTCAAGTCTTTAGTTCTAGTAAGTATCCTAGTCGTCCGAGACTTTATACTCAAAAAAGATACTATTCCTCAAATAATTGCAGACGCTAGCAACCAAGTTGCTCAATAATCTTTTGAAGGGCTTGCGCGCTATTCTACTAGACGTTTTGATGACTGCCTTGCAGGCCGTCCTATTTAATAAACAGTTATATACACAGTACGGCATCTTTTTTTTTTTAAAAAGCACGACACTCTTTTCTTGAATTGTGCGACACTGTTTTTTTAAAAAGTGCGACACTCATTTATAAAAACTACGACATTGATTTTTTAAAAAAAAACCGACATTGTTTTGAGAAAAGGTGTATCCATTATATTTACTAAAGATAATGTAATTCAGCTATCTTCAAGATACAAGCAATGGTCTGTACTACATATACGCTTTAGTTTCAACATTCTATTTTTTAGGAGGTCTCCATCAACAATTATTGTTGGTTAGCTATTGATATGGAAATAAGAACCGGGCAATTAAGTTTCGATGCGAAGTTATATGCTTTACCTATATTAATAAAACAATTCAAGCGTATGCCTATAAATAGGGAATGATTTAAGAAACTTTTTTTAGAAAAAAAAAAAGAGTAAATATTCTAGATGGACCTTTTCCGGAAACGAAAATAAATTAAAAACCATTTTGTCTTTTCTCATCCTCCTTTTTCTTAGCTCATGCTAAATTATAGTTTATATGATACATATCGTCTCCGAGGAGAAAAGCATACTCCTTTCCAGACTTATGTTGTTTCTGGTCATATTGAATTTTATTTTAGGTTAATCATAGTTTTACTTGTATACTTATATTTACATATTTACGAGAATAAACTGAATTAGTTTTTCATAAAAGCTATCACGAAACTGATCCTTGCTAACTTATAAGTATATTTATTAATAGACT
>VCJB01002078.1:1368-11620 GCA_024140155.1 Backusella parvicylindrica | reverse complement strand
TTTTTTTTTTTTTTTTTCCCCCTTCATACGTTTATATAAACAAGACAGTCGTGGTATTTTAAGTCTAAATACCAACGATCAGTATTCTTTATTTCAATTCTTTATGTAGATACAGCATCATATTAATATAATAAATCGATATCCAAAAGGTTACTTAAAAAAAATAAGAAGCTATATTTAGACTTGATGTTTGGCACTACCTCCTTTTTATTATTATTAATATCAAAGCGCATCTTCATTATGATTTAAGTAAATTTACTCATCCAGTCCAAATTGTTGTGATTAAGAGTGCTATACGTTACTTTCTGTTCATCAAGTCAGGTATTATTATAATCAATATGAGCTCAATAAGGATTATCATGTACCATGTATAAAAAATGTGTTTTTTATTATAAAAATTTACAAATATTTAATTTTAAAAAGGGTAGTTTTCAAAGTACTTCTTGGTTCGTGTACAGTACCATCTGTTGTTTGTTAATACAAAATCACTATTTTCATTGGAAACATCTTCATGATCTTGCAATATAACATCCCTTGCTAAAAGACCTTGACAGATCATTGATCTAGGTCTAAAGTTAAGCAATTGTAAGCAAATATTGAGCAAGTTCGCTTTGGCCAAGACTTTTTAGTTAGGTATGATAATAGTGGCTTCAACAGTTGAAACGTAAAACTTCAAGCCACAAGCTTGAAAGATCCAAATATGTGTTTTAGGTGCGTTTTCATTAACATTTAACAAACTGATTGTATTGATCTATAATTACTCCTTTCGTATTAGTCAATAACGAAAGCTGTAAAGAGTGTAAGAAAAAAATTCGTATTCATCATCATATGCTGCAGTTTTGTTTATTTTGTGAATGATGAATATCAAGCCTTCTTAGCTGTGAGTAGTTGATAAGTGATTGCATTAACTTAAATGCACTTTTTAACCCAGCACCTAAACTTGTAAAAGAGCAAAAGTGATGAATTAATGCGTTCATGCATTGCGTTTTTTCTTTTTCTTTTTGTTTTCTATTGATTACAAACTGTTGTGTGTTCTTATTGAGGTTGTTAAGAATAACTGATTTGGTTGAAAGACTTCCAGTATAATAAAAGTGATTTTCAATTGTTGAACTGTTCTCTTCTCTTTACTCTTTGACTAAGTTAGACTAATAGGAATGATCGGAAGCTATTAGATACTATTGAGTATGGAGTAAATCAATGCTCAGAGATTCAGCTCCAATACTTATTGAACGCTAAGAGTCTAATTTTCCACTTGGCTGCAAAGTATTTAGTTCCAAAAACTGTGCATCTCGCTCAAAAGTGAATTCTGGTGGAGTTGGTGGCAATCTTGAACTGAAAGAAAAAGGATTTATCTGTAGATTATCCAATCTTCTCGAAGTGGATGAATTGGAAAGTGCCAGTATTCTAGAGAGTTACAAAGAGGAAAAAACCATCAAAAATGATATAAATAACAACAGTATCGAATTGACCATGGACATGATTACAGTCTATTACGAAGAAAGACTGTCGTTGTTGGAATGCATCGGTTCGCTGTATCGAATTTCAATGAATAATGATCACCCTTACTCTGAAATTGCTAGTGCAACTATTGCTACCTTAGCAACCAGCCATTTTTTTCATTGACTATTTCCATCCAGCCAGAATATTGATTTATCGTAAAACAAATTAACATTTATCTCTTCAACTCTAAAGTATCTCTTTTGTTTACCTAAGCATCAATGCTATAAGTAAAAATAGGCTATGGTTCATATTCACAAACTTGGATAACGTTGACCCTTTTGTGTCACTCACTTGATCATTTAAATTAACATTGAGAGTCGTATTATTCAATTACAGGAGAAAAAGACAGCTTTGGTTGAAAGTACAGTCGGTGAATTTATATGTGTCATATGAGAGAGGTTGTGTATTGAAATATCAAAAAGACCATGATGCTGAAGCACTTGACAAGTCAAGCGTGCAAGATTTGATCTTCTTATTTTCTATGTAAAAGCAACGTTGTTCTTTTTTTCCATCTGCATAAAGTTCACATTAAATAATAACAATCCTTATTACTTGAGCTATCTTTTAATGACTCTATTTAAATCCAGTGCATTTTAGCGTAATGTCATCATTACTAATCATAATAATAATGGATAAACTTTATTATCTTATCTTTAACCCCTTAAATATTTGCTTGATTTAAATAAACAAGTTTCTTTACGAGTTTGAATAACTACAAAGCGTTACTCATTACAACTTCCTCTCCTTACAATATATCACCATAAACTTATCAAAACCTTGTTCCAAACATTCTCTTGATATGAATTGCATTTAAGACTGCGTCTGGAGTTACTGTTTTCAAAGATAAAAGCCAATCAGAGATCCTTGCCCTGAAAAACCGATTTTCTTAAAAAGGAAAAGGAGAGAGTGGAACAGAAGAATACACACACACTTGGCTTTCTTTTTCTTTTTCTTTTTTTTTTTTACTTTATTTTATTTTTATTCTTGGACCATTTCAGAGCAATCAACACTAAAATAAGAGCTCTTATCGATGCTTTTAATGCTTTAAAAAGTCATGTCAGAGAGTAAAGCAAAAGTCCCACAGACTCCCTCTTATCTCTTGAAGGGAGAAAGTTCCTCGGGGAGGAAAGCACAATCACCACTCGCATTACACTCAGTTCATTCAGATTCACTTACTGAGCAGCAATTTGATACTCAATTGACAAGTATTGAAAATAAGCAAAAGAAAACGTTATCGTCATCAGAGCAACAAGTGAAATTAAAAAGAGAAACAAATCTTCGTAATTACAAGCTGTATCAGGGAAAGACGGTTTTCTTCTGTGGCGGTCGCTTTTTAACAAGTCGAGCACTTTGGGCTTTCAGCTTAACACTGTTTCTATTGACTGCGCCTTCAGTCTTATTTTTTATATTCACGTAAGTTAAGCAATAAAAGTGGGTTTATGCAAGCGGAATAATAACGACAGGTTACATGTTTCAGATGTCCATGGATTTGGAATAATATCTCACCTGCTGTACCCATTTTATTTGCTTATATTTTAATATTGAATTTGGCCTCCATGTTAAAGACTTCATGGACAGATCCTGGTGTAAAAATAGATATTTATATAAATATAAATACAAATATAAAAATATTTACTATCTATCTAATTAGATCATCCCTCGTAATCTCGATAAAATCCCATCTTATAAACCGAACCAAATGGAAAGCTCTTTTGGTTATCCTTATTCTTCCATGTCTAGTCAAAGTCTGCCTTTGCCTAAAGAGGTAACCATCAACCACACTCCGGTGCGTCTAAAGTACTGTGATACTTGTTGTATTTACCGTCCTCCTCGTGCTAGTCATTGTAGACAATGCGATAATTGTGTAGGCAAGGGATATAAAATAATAGTAATAGTAATAATAATGATAAAAGTAATATTAATACTAATACAATGTTACTTATGATATAGAGCACGAAGATCATCACTGTATTTGGTTGAATAACTGCATTGGTAAAAGAAACTATCGCACATTCTTTACATTTATTGTATGCTCCACTTTAATGTGTGTTTATGTCATTGCATTTTCTCTTGCACATGTCATTACAATATATTATGAGAGAGCAGATGGTTACTTTTTAAACGCAATACGCCAGGAGCCGATGAGCTTCTTTGATGCTGTATTTTGCGCCTTCTTACTACTGCCTGTTGGTAGCTTGACTTTATATCACTGCTTTTTGACTATGAAGGGTGTAACTACTCATGAACAAGTAAGTGCTACTATTTATAAAAAAATTACTTACTTGGTTAATTAAATACTGTATATATGGTAGCTCCGTTATAATATGGGAATATTATCCAAAGAAGATCGCATCTATACTATGCATAATCCTGTTATGAACATGGTACTAACGATCTGTAGACCTCATACTAAGAGGTAAAGTGCATTTAATAATCATAATGGTTGTTCTTGTTATGACAGTGATATTTAGTCATCCTTCTTTTTTTTAATAGTTATCTTGCACGAAGGAAATATGCAGAAGAAATATATGATATAACGCCTAATTCGCCTGATAATACCAACGCTACTGCCACTAATACTAATACTACTACTACTAACACTACAAATACCACTAATACTATTAATGCAACTAATACCAATGCTGTTTCTACTACTTTTCATAATCCTATTAATATGACTCATTCATCCATTATAGACAATACTACCTCTAATTCTAATCTCCCTTTACATAACAACTAATTGTCACTACTACTTTTACTACTACTACTGTTATTATTATTCTATAATTTATTAAAAATGTACTTGTATTCACCTTGTCATTCCGAAAACCATAAATAGTGGCTTGTCGGCCAATCATTTTCGACATACAATAGAAAGGATCCCCGCATTGATTTTTCTATTCTCTTCCTTTTTTACTTGATCAAATGTTTTCTCTCTTATTTTCAAAAACCAGTGTTCAGAACACGAGTGTCCGTTTATTTTCGGTGAGCACAGTAGTCGCTTCTAAAAGACAAGCACTTCGAAAACCAAATATATCCTCACTCACCAAGCACTTGAGACCAGACAGTTTAAACGGAAGAGAACGACGAGATTTATTAAAGTCACAATTAAAATCAAACAAACCAAAAGGGTCAAATCAACCTTATGTACCCGTAAAGCGTCGCTTGGAGCCCATCGCAATCAATGCAAATATTAAGTTAGGGAAGGAAAAGCCAGAACAAAACATAAAAGCAAAGGAGCTGTCTGCTTTTTTAGCAGCTCAAACTTTTGACGATCTCAACCTCACATTGGAGATAATCGATGCAGCCGAACAGATCCTAAAGACAGATCAAAACCCTCACCCAAAACCAACCGAAATTCAAGCGTTGGCTATCCCTCAAATTTTAGATTTTAAAAAACGTCATGTTATGGTGGCTGCGGAGACTGGTTCGGGAAAGACACTCGCCTATCTTTTGCCTACAATTGATACATTGAAAGCGGATGAAAAGCGATTTAAGCGACGATTAGATCACCCTCGTGCCATTGTATTGGTTCCTACACGCGAGTTGGTCAGTCAGGTTGTCAAGACAAGTAAATCACTTGCACATCTTACCAAGTTTAGAGCGATTGGATTGGGAGGGAGAACACCAAAAGGTCGTGTTGTTGAAACATTGGCAAATGGACCCGTCGATCTTTTGGTGACCACGCCCACCACGCTTGTATCCTATATCAAGGATAACACACTATCGATTGCAGATACACGATACCTTATCATTGACGAAGCGGATTCCTTGTTCGATGCTGGATGGGGCGAGGATTGTAGATGGATTATCAGTAAAGTAAAAGAAGTGGCAGAGAAGAAACAAATTTCGGAAAAGATCACCGTTGTATCCGCCACTCTTCCACGCTCAGTTCATTCAGTATTAGATCAATTGTTTCCTAAAATGACAAAGATCACCACACCATCACTACACAAGGCACTGCCTAATCTAAAGCAATCGTTTGTGGATTTGCAGCGTTTCCAGGGTAATCGACAAATGGGTCTACTTGAAGTATTAAAAAAGAACATCAAGGATGACAAGACACTTGTTTTCTGCAACACAAAGAAATCGGTTGAGCTTGTACACAAATTCCTGCAGTCAAAGAACCTGGAGCCATTGGCACTTTATAAGGATGCACCAATGAATCGCACCGAAGCACTTGAGTTATTTTCACAGCCGAAATCAGATGAAGCTGATAAGGTGGATCATAATGTGTTGATCAGTACGGATATTGCTTCAAGAGGTATCGATACAACGTTTGTGGATCATGTCATTCTATATGACTTTCCTACATCGGTTGTAGACTATCTACATCGCGTGGGTAGAACGGCTCGCGCGGGTAAGACAGGAAAGGCTACTTCGCTTATAGGTCGTAAGGATCGTATGATGTCTGATCGTATCCGTAGATCGATTCGTGAAGGAACTGTGATGACATAGAATGTAACTTGTAGATATTTTAGTAGATTATATTATATATATAGACAGATATGTTGTTAATAAAATAGAATGAATGACATTAAAAGTATATATTGGTGGTAGTATCACTATCGTTTTTATTTATTTATAAAGTAGATCACAATCAGTCTAGAAATATTATCACATCATTTCAAAAACAAAGCGGTTTACATTTACCCGCTTGGTGGATCGAAAGATTTAAGTCACAGCTGTCCAGTGGTGGCACTGAGCCACCAATTCTACATATACATATATAAAAGCAATAATGCTCAGTAATGGCTACGTTGAAATGAATCAATATTATTTTGAATTAATAATGACTAAGTCCTCTCATCCACACTGACAAGATCGGTGTGAAGTTTTTCAATGATAAGGTACACAATCACGTGAATGGTGTTGAACCAATGAAGACTACCTGATTTTGAAAGAAAAACCGCATTTTTGTTTTATCATGTTTATTATTCAATGACGGAAATCGCTTATGAAAGAGTACCTTCTTTAAACGAACAGGGCTTGCAAAAACAACAAAAAAGGGGTACTTTCTTCATTTACTCACTTGTGTTTTGTGTGTGCATAAGTGGATTCTTATTCGGTTATGACACTGGAGGTGAATTCATATAAAATGCGAAAAAAAAAAAAACCTAGTGGTTTAATGTAACATTAACATTAGTCATTTCCGGTGCATTAAGTCCCTTACAAAATGCCTTTTTAATGACAACACGACAAAAGGAGTGGGTTGTAGGAGGGACTACATTTGGTGCTATATTTGGTGGTTTTTTTGCTGGTTTTGTAATTATCCACTTCCCCCCCTTTTTTTTTATACAATAATAGCTTATTCTAAATACCTCTCCTTTATTTTTTCATAAAAATCAGTTTTCAGACAAATTTGGTAGAAAGGTAATATAAAGGTATAATTGTGCTATAAATTGAATAGATATTTAATGTGTGTATGTATAGCCCTTGGTGCTATGTGCAGCTTGTATATTCACAGTGGGTTCAATTGTACTTGCGGGGGCAAGAAGTTACAGTGTGTTACTCTCGGGTAGATTAGTAGTTGGTTTGGGCGTGGGTATAGCTTCTATGGTCGTACCTGTTTATGTTAGTAAGTGTTTTTTCATTTTAATTATAACAGGAATGAAGGTTAAATCAACGATTAATCATGTTATGACTATTATTAAAATTATCGTACCAGGTGAAATGGCACCCAAAGATATACGAGGTAGATTGACGACATTAAATACGCTTACTATTACAGCTGGTCAAGTTATTGCATACATTGTAAATATTATTTATGCAGAAACAGAGAATGGTTGGCGATATATGTTTGGTATTGGTGCAATTCCTGCCATCATCCAATTGATCATTATGCCTTTTATGCCAGAAAGCCCGCGCAGGTTGGTTGCACAAGGTCAACTCATTCAGGCAAAAACAGTTCTGAAGAGAATCTATGGAGGTGAGGTTTCTAGCGAATTTATTGAGCAGGAGATAGAGTCGATTCAAGAGGATATGTATACCAGTAGCCAAGGTAGTTATAGTGATCTGCTAAAATCTCAAAATTTGAAGCCTCTTGCTATTGCTTGTGTCTTGCAAGCTGCTCAACAAATGTCGGGTTTCAACTCAGCCATGTATTATGCTGCTACCATCCTTCAAATGGCTGGATTTAGAAATCATCAGAATTCAACCTTGGTAGCATTGATAGTGTCTGTTACCAATATGATATTCACTACGATTGCTGTTACTGTTATTGACAAGACAGGACGCAGACGTATCTTGATCTTGACAATGATAGCAATGATTGGTGCATTGGTGGCTTTAGGTGGTGCATTTGGTGTTCAGCAAGGACTTATGCCCAAACAAGATACATGTTCAGCATATACTAACAATTGTGCACGATGCGTCATGGACGATCAATGTGGATGGTCTATTAACGAAGATGGCTGTGTACCACTTTTGGATCATGATCTAAGCGATATTTATGGTGGTTCAACAGGATGTCCCTCACGATCAAGTGATGGTGTGATCACATTTAGTTTACTTTTTTCTCTATTCACATATGTGGCAAGCTATGCACTTGGTTTAGGTTATGTACCGTGGATTATCCAAAGCGAACTATTTAGTCTTCCCGTCAGAGGCAAAGCCAATGGTATTGCTACAGCTATAAACTGGATTTGTAACCTGGTTGTTGCCTCGACATTTTTGACAATGACAAATGCAGTCTCTGCAGCTGGTACTTTTTGGATTTATGCGGGTATTTCGTTTATATTATGGTGTATTATTGTTCGTTATGTACCTGAGGTAAAAAAACACAAACACAAACAAAAGTTACATGAAATACGATGTTTACTTATTTATTTGTTTATTTGTTTATAGACGTCAGGTAAATCATTAGAAGAAATAAGTGCCTTGTTTTTATAAAAAAAAAAGAAAGGGTTTATTATTGTTAATATTATTATTGTTATAATGATTGTTGTATAAAAATAAATGGTGCTACAAATACACAAAAAGCAATATATTATTATTATTATTATTCTTAATGTTGATATATTATTAGTGATATGATTATTGTTATGATTATTAGTATTACTATGGTTTTTACTTATAAAATTATAAGCAATATGGTCATTGTCTTTTTTTCTTTTCTTTTTCTTCTAAACATCAAAAATAGTATCTTTGCCTCGAGAGTCCTGCTTACACATGGGGCACCTGTAATTTAAAGCAAGCCATTCGTGCACACATGCTTTATGGAAGTGATGTTTACACCTAAAAACGAGTACCATTATTATTTAATAAATATTTGTTTGTCTTTATTTTTATACTTTTTATAGAATGTAATTTATATATATATATATATATGTATGCATATATTTCTTACCATAATTTACACAAAATATCACCATCTTCGTAAGTCGACAAACAGATAACACATAGCTGGTCTTCTTCTGAGGGTATATCTAAAGGAGGAAGTTCAGGTTCTATTTCGTATGATTGATCGATCAATCCCAAATGAAGCCACAGTTTATCCAGAAAGGATGGTTTATGGTATGTTGGTTCGTCCGGTATTGTGATAGTAGTGAAATGGTCCGGCGAATTGGATTTGAACTTATAAACTGGTATCATAGCAATTTCTTCACTTGTTGCACCTCCCATTGAAACACCGTCGTCTAAATGAAGTAAACGCATTCCAACTATATATAAAAAATGTTTAGCAGGCCGAAATACATAATGGATCACATAACCCTTTTCTATCGTTTTTGTGTATGTGTATATACAAAGTGAAAAATAAAAAAATAAAAATAAAATAGAATGTTCAACTTGCCTAAAACACAAGGTAAACAAAAAATAACCGAAGTACATAAAAACACAGGAACCGACAAAAGAATATAGCCATACACAATCAAAACCATAGAAAGATAATATAAAGGTACGGCTGTATTTGAACAAGTCGTTGATGAAAATATCATGTAGTTTCCAATAATAAACCACAGTACACCAAACACATCTAGTGCTGATTTTGCTCTATCTATCCATTCTCTAACGTAGTCTTCGTTATTGAAATCAGATATATCTATTGCATTGTTATTATTGCTATTATTGTTGTTTGTATTATTGATGGATGTTTGGTTGTGTTGCTCTGGGGGTGTGATAAATGCGGGGTATTGATGAGGATGATGTGTATTATTAGAAGTAGGCATAACAGGAGGTGGGAACGACAAGGGCCGATTGCGTTCACTCATGGCATACGCTTCACTTAGTTCGTCTCTGGCTAAGGAAGAAGCGGATGCCCTCGTCGGCCTGCGACGCGGCGCTAAGTGGCGATAGATAGTTATAGGTGTAGTAAGCACTAGTCGAAGTATATACACTGCCACAAACACTCGTAGCGGCTTATCGCAATAACTATTCCATGACACAAATAAAACTGCTATACTGGTGAGTACTTGCAGCCCTACAAACGTCAATGAAAGGCCTAAAAGTAGCTTGGACGAACGAGAGCTTCGACGCCAGTTTAGCACAAAATGTGTAAACCAGTGAGAACGTACTCTTCTTGAGGTAGGTGTTGCACTTCTTGAAAAATTAACGGCATTGGTTGCAGAAGTGGATAATATTTGAGGTAATGCAGGTCGTGTAGAAGAAGAAGAGGAGGCCGAAGAAAATGACAAGTTGGAAGATTGATGGCGATGACTTAGCCTTGTTGTTGAAGGCATGCGTTGTAAAGGATTAAGCACACACTACACACTCCACAACCTATTCTCTCTCACACACTTGTTTGCAATAAAAT
>VCJB01002029.1:3640-14288 GCA_024140155.1 Backusella parvicylindrica | reverse complement strand
TATTTTTCACACCTAGCTCCTTGTTACTCTACTATTTCAAACCATATATATATATATATATATACGTATGTATGTATGTATACATACATTCCTTGCCCCTGGACGAAAACAATGCGCTGTTCGAAAATAAATAATAATAAAAACAATAACAATAATAATAATAATAATGATTATGCTTATAACAGCAATAATAGCAATAATACTGCAAGCATAAGTCTATCATCTTACTTCGTAGCATGTTACAATACTATATTAATTTTTTGATTTTTATTTGTTTTCTAAATCGGATACTTCTCAAAGAGTACAAAAAAAGGGGCTGGATAAATGAACGGACTTGTACACTCAGATCAGCTTTATGTGTAACAAATAGTTTTATAGTACATTATTCGCTGTATTTTGAAAAAAAAATATAAAAGGATTTATCAGCTGATTTGTTCATCTCGCTTTCTGATCCATGAAAGGAAACAAGTAGTGTAGTACACATGCAAAATGCATGTCCGTAACACGTTATATGAACGCCTTGTTATTGTTTTTTTTGTGTATATTCAAACGATCTGCTGAACACATGTAGCTTGTTTTGCAGCTTGTTTTATTAATTAAATTAAATAATAATCTTGTAAACTTCTGGGAGAGCTTTTAACATGCTTTAAACTGGAAACTGAATATAATTAGAAGCTTTTTATAAGTGATTTTGGTATCTGAAAGGAATGGTAACTAAAGTTGAGTATATTGAGATTTCTTTCTTTTAGCCATTTTCGAACATCTAATGGAAATGTATAAAAACATACTATATCAGAGCTTTTAGCAACTCTGGTTGAGGCTATTGTATATTTGTTATCCCACCTTCAAACTTGCCTTTTCTTCACACATACTCAAAGGGCGACACAAAAACAAGCTCTCTAAAAAAACAAGGTATTTAGACTCGCTTGGATATGCGTATACTTTTAATCTAATACGGTGTTGTCATTATAGATTCGACCAATGGAAAATATACTCGTGTGACTACCCCTACAAGAAGTTATCAAGATCGATTGAAACTAGCACTTGGATCCAAAGCTTATATCAATTCAATCATCAAAAAGTATCCGCATCTTGATAAATATGACATCCAAAGAATTAAAATACCATATATTCAAATCATGAGGCTCAAAGTTGTTGTATCTGTATTATACATTATGGATAAAGGTATCCTGTTTATACCCTTCTCCACCATAATGAAGCAGATAAAGTTAGGATCTGCGTAAGAAGTAATTAAAACTCTTTTCATTATCAATGTAAGATGGAGTATATTTATAAACCGTGATGATCTAACAACACTATCCACTAGATTCTCGTTGAAAATATCAAATATTTTATTGAACAAGGCAAGATTGACCACCACTAGGACAAGATTATGAATATCATCAATGTAGAAAAGCCACCAAAATCAAATATTTCTGATTATATTGATACAGTCATTTCTAGCGAAGAAGAAGAAGACGACGATGACGAAGCTTTATACAATCAGTAATTTTTTTATCACCTTTCCAATACCATTATATTTGCTTCTTTATTTTTTAGCTGTATATAATTACTAACCACCTACCATTTTTTCTTTTTCAAAGTAGCTTTGGATACAAATTATTTTAATGAAACACGACCTGGAATAATCACAGTTAAATTGGGAGATAAAAACCACGCCACAAGCCGCTGATATGTATCAAATATGGTCATCAATACATACTGATAGCTTGCTTTTTGAAAACATAAACCTTTATTAATGCACAAAGTTCACATTTTAAAGAACGCTCCAAGAATAGCTGCATCATTAACAAATATCATATATTTTTTCCTTGCATCAATATTCATAACATCCCTATTCCTATATTATATATTAATACTTGTTTGGTAAAATTTATTCATATATTATATGACAAGAACATGACTTGTTTAACTTTATTTGAACGATGCGATGTTTGATTAAATGAAGAATCAAGTTCATGATTTTTTTTTTAAAAAAAAAGTATTGCCTTATTTCTCAGCTTTATAAGAGTTATGCATACCTCTATTGCAGCACGTTATGATTTTTAATCCAGTTTCACATTATGTATCAATTTATGACTTTTTCTATCATATGATAATATTAGTTTTTTTATCATAAATTAATTATTTATAAAACAAACAAACAAATAAGTAATATTATCATTGTGCACCATTATACAAAATTGTAGTGGGTGCCGAGTGAATGCACATTCAAGCTATTAAAGATCAATTTATTTCTGGTGAAAAATTGTTTTATTATAATAAAGTTCATATATAACCTTGCTTAGCTCGCTTAGCCTTGAAATATTATAATACATCAAAGCTGCCATCTTTCCGATTTCTAGATTTTGTATTGGAGTTTTTTTTACGTATGATACGGTCATCTACAAGACTTAGTTATGATAAATATGCAATTTACATGTACAGTAATGCTTTATCAATATGCCTCATTTTACCATGTGTTTTTAATTGTTTAGCCAGTCTTTCCAAATCAACCATACAACTACTTAAAGTCATTAATAAAGCGATTTTCAATTGATGTCTAGCTTTATTAGGTTCGATATCAGACAGAAGGAGAGAGCCTTCTTCCTCTTTCTTCCTTCCTTCAAAGTGATCAAACTTGTTATATAGCTCCAATCAATTTACTTATAATTCTTAGAGGACAAAAGTTTGTTATACTAAACAGACCATGATTAAAATATTTAAAGATTTTAATCCAATAACACCGATACTGTATTTTGATGAAAAGCCTGGAATGGCTCCTTTTGTTTGGATAATCTTTTAAAAATGATCCCTCTCCATCTAAAAATTTTGGATAATTATAAAGGATCATGAATTGATAGTTCCTTAAATGAAATATATACATGATTAAAATATAGTCCTATTGTATCAAATTCTAAATAATGTCGCATGCCTACATAATGAACGCATTGAGTTTTAATTTGAGTGGCTTCGTTTTGATTCTAGTGTTTAATAAAGCTGGCTTGGGTATAGATCCAGCAATTGAATACGTTCAGCCACTATTACTCTTTATATTATTCTCTTTAATTTATCTCTCAAATGTTTTGAAATATTTTAGAATAGAATCGAGACTGATGAAAGCACCATTATGCTATATAATTACTCCTACAGTTTAATAAATCAAAAACTAGGGAGAAAATACGATCGAGAAAGTCTTAAAAAAAAGAGAGAGAGAGTTGATTAATACATAGTAGATTCTCTAGAATAAAAACATATCATATGACAACGGAGTTGTTGCAAATCACCCATTACCTCTTCATAAATATAATATATAGCGTCATATTATCTTTTTTTGAATATCCCTCTGAGTTAATTATGCTGCTTTTAAAAAATATATCTTGAAAGTTATTTTATCCAAAGGATAACCTATCCCTCCTGTTCATTAGTTTTATAGCTGATCAATAATCGATAGAAACGTCTATTTCAGCAAAATTTCAAGATATATCTTTGAGTTGTACTTCAACTGTTTTGAGAAGAGGTATAAATTTACAAAAAATTGATGCTTTCTTCGAATTTAGGATGAGCAGTAAGTATATACGATTGTTTAACTATCTTTTGAATACATGATAAATATAAGAGAAAGCCTAAAATAATAAAAATACCTTGAATAGCAAATGGAATAACATGTAATAATATTAAATTAAATGTATGATAATAGCAAAAATATAACATATTTTTAAAGGAGTTCCAAATCCCCTTCTTTCTGCGATCTGATTTATGTTGAAAAGAAAGAAAAAAAACTATTTTTATTCGCATCAGTAAGGGCTGTTGATCGTAAAATAAATTAGAAGTATATGAAATATATTGATAGTAAAGATAAGATATACAAGCCTGGTTATTCGTATTAAATTTTCGAGGTCACATCTTTTCATAAATATAGGATTGTTTCAATTGGATCACACATATATACAATGGTATTTCTATAGCTAAGAAACTTATTAAATAATCAAAATTATCATTTCTACTACAGTTAATTTCCAAGTGATTGATAAGAAGTAGCACCGAAGTAGCACCGAGCAATATTGCTTCTTGGAGGTTTACTGAATCAATATTAGGTAAATACTGGTAAAATGACGTCAAATACCAACACGCTTAAAATATATATTAGTTTCTCTATCTAACTTTTTTTTTTTTAAAAAAAAAAAGGGAGGGGTAGTATTTCTCTCCTTCCTTGTTCTTTAATTTATTTTAAAGGAAACTTACGAAAACATGCATCTAAAATACTGCTCGATTTCTTATGTACATGAGAGTAAAATTTGTATGTTATTTTTTTTTTAAGCTTAAATAATTCTTCAGACTTTCTGCTATTGCTGAATCGATAAATAAATTGACTACTTGCTTATTAAGGGTATGTGCTTTATTAATTGTAATCATGAATTTGAAGTAAGAGTATGCTCCTCTTCCATCGTTTTTGACATCAATATAGATGGTAAGATATATATTGTTTATAGAAACTTTGTAAAATGAACATACTCGGTAGAAAGTCAATCCAAGTCACAAATTTGTTCGTGTTGCAAATTGAGCATTAAGGACTTAAACTTGAACCAAAACCAAACTCTGCACCCATTTATATACAATCAAAGAGTAAGCTATTGTTACTAATGCGCAAAGTTTGACAGCAATAAATTTAGATGTCCTATGTTAAGTTATTTATCATTTAAATCGTCTTTCAAAACCATTAAGAGCGCAAGTTGCAAAATGTTAATATATTTGCTCTTATCATATTTAATGAAAAAAAAAAAGGAGAGGAGAGAGTTCCAATGATCGATATATCTTAATTTATGTACGATTTACTGCAATCAAAATTTTGGGAGTGTTATTGACGATGTGTTCTTTACTAAATGTTATGACGTCGAGACGCCTTTCAGACAAAAAAAGAAAATAAAAAAGAAAAAAAAAGATATGGATCTTTTAAGTATATCCTTTTTTATATGATGTATAAAGATTACCAGAATATGAGGATCGCTGGAGATGGTTATTTCTTGTGGTTCATGCTTATCTGTGATAAACTTTTTTCTCTTTTGGTGACAGCTCATACTAACACTAAAGTAGCGTATTGTCATCTGATCGCTAAACTAAATCGTGACGAATGAATGAATAGGTGAATGTGCTATAACCCTCATCATTTATCCGATTATTTATTTCTTGAGCAGAGCAACAAACATTTTAGCCGAAACAAATTGAAAAGGACGGCGCTTCAACTGTATTGTATATTGACGAAAGCAATACTACAGAAAAAGTGAGCGAGCGAAATAAACATAAGAAGGGGAGTAATTTATTTGTGCCAACTGGTTCTTTATTTATTAATTATGACTAATTTGGTATTTAAAAATAGTTGCTCCATTATTGTAAAAGAAAATACAGTTGTAACTGACACAAGACCTTCTGTTTCACTAATGTTTTTCCCTGTTTTTGTTAAAATAAATAAATAAATAGATTCATTGTTAGTTATCTGCAATGCATGTTTGCCCAGTTTGTTTGTGGCAATTGCTTTGTTTTTAAACTAAATATATAAACTAAATATAAAATAAATAAATAAATAAATAAACAATTATACTAATAAGTAGTTGAGAAAAGACAGCAATCAAATCATGAATTTATTTTAATCCTTAAACATATAGGCAGGATTTTTACATGACGAAAAACAAAAAAAGTTATAATACAAGTGTACAAAAAAAAACTATAGATACAAACAAGGAAAGGAAAAGAAGGAAAAAGAAAAAAGAAGAATGAACAATAGAAGAGTAAAAAAAATATACAAAAAAGGGTATGCTAAGTGATATTCTTTTTTTTTGGTTTTGATTGTTTTCTTGCCTTGAGTAGAGAATAGTTTGAAAAAAAATCTAGGTATATCGTCGCTTTTTTTGTTTTGTATTCGATGAGAGCTTTAGCAAGCGATCTTAAGCATGGAGCGAAGACCGTTTTGGATTTCAGAAATTGTTTGGTTTTGCTCCAATTCATAAGTGTAAACTGGCTTTTGCTGAGGAATGAGAAGGTTCATGAGATAAGCGGATTGATGTTGGAGAGAAGGAGTAGAAGACATGTACAACGGTTGAGGTTGGTTAATAGGAGAACCACGAGGGCTAAAAGAAGGAATAGGGAGTGCGCTGGGGAAGGGCGCATTGTTGAAGGTGGGACCAGCATAAACTTGTTCGGTTGAGCTATTTCAACAATAAAATAAGTTTTTTGCCGACTTAGATTTTTATTGTATTACTAATTAATTACCTCTTATCGAGACGTTTAAAAGTTGGGCTCTGGTCTCTAGAAGGGCGGGCTTGCTTACGATGAGTTGCCTGCAACTTGTTCATATCATCAGTCTTCTTCTGATGCATGCGAGGAGAACTAGACTTGGTATTCTTAGGGGAGGAAGGAGTAGAGGTATTCTTTGCGTTGCTCTTTGCAGAGTTGTTCTTGTTGGAGGGTTTGGAAGTGCGAGTGTTCATGTTTTTATATGATTAAAAATATATACAAGGTATAATAATAAATGTAAAAGAAAATATATATAATATATTATAAATATATTGCTGAAAAGTTGCAGGTGTTTATTGTTAAAGTTTTTTCAATTTTACTGAATGGTAAAGATGAAGGAAGAGAAAAAGACAAGAGAATGGGTTCTATTTATGTGAAAAGTGGCCCTTGTATAATTGTATTATAAAAAATCAATAAAATTTAATTGGTTACAGTGAAATTGAAACATGAGAGTTGGTATGTCCTAATTTGGTCTCGCATGATGCTCTTTCTATTTTTCTGTTTTTCCATTTATTTTTACCCCTTTTTTCCTTTTTTCGCACTATGTCCTACACTGAAACAAAGCCGATGGCTATGAATACTTCTGGTGTATGCTAAGTTTTATGTAGATCTTTTCTTAATAACAACAAACCAAAAGGCACATTTAGTATAAATTTTTGCACTTTATTATACCGCCAAATTAGTATCTCTGATGCACAACAGTGCCTCGCATCTTAACTACTAGTGCAGATCTGTCCCCCCAATCAAGTTGCTTTTTCATTTTTAAACAAGTAAATCACATCTGCTACTCAGCTAATGCGCCTTTCTACTTCATACCGTTTGTTTATAGACTTTAGATAAAGCCATTATAAAAGCAAAACTATTATGCTTCTGAGAAAATACGACTGAGTTAGTTTTGTTCAGTGGCACAGACGAATACGTTTCAAACCAGAATTGAGAATCATGCTTGCTATATTAGGCAGATGGATAACAAGATTCTTATGTCGTGCTATTCCACCATGTGATTTAGCAAACCTATTTTTTGTAGCCTTTTTTTTCTTTAAAAATCCGCCTATTTTCACTAACCTAATTTAGAAATAAACAACTAAACGTTTTTTGGACTTGTCATAGTTTTGCTTAAGTACGAGTAGGACTATGCTTCTGTTACTATTGAATTTTTACTTCTTTTAGTCACTATTACTAGTAGATTTGCGGAAAATGTAAGCGACTTTTCTTTTATTAGCGCTTGTAATCAAAATTAATCTTAAGACTTGTAACATTTTTAATATATATCATCATATTATTATTTTATGTTATAACTGGTAAGTTTTTCAGAATGTTATTTTAAGTAAATTTCAGTAAGAGGAGACTTCAGAACTTTGCTTAACAATTTTATGGTTGTATTCGTGATATAATTAATAGAATTTGACATTTTCTAAATTGCACTATAAGCAGCAGAATTCAAATGTGAAGTTGAATAATCACTCGTCCTTCTTTAGAAACGAATTGAGACATGTAGGAATGCTTAAATACTCTTAATATCACATTGCCATATAAAAATAAAAACACTACTTGTAGAATGATTTTTAACTCAAGTAGGTCTTATCAGACAACTTAAATATACAACTAATCATATTTGATGGAATAATTCATACAGTGTTAGTAGTATGTGACAACTGAACTCTAGAAACTAGATCATAAAAAGAAATGCGATGATTGACTATATTAAGTTAAATTACTGATTTATTATAAAGATTTGGAGTATTTAGAATATGAATAGTCAAGAAGGGGGGAAGAGTAAAGAAATACACACACATATATAGATAGTATTGGTGATATTGAAACTCCAACCAGATTTAATAAAAAGAAAGTAAAAAAAGAAGCTATTTAATACTTCGCTGTCGATTAATATAAATATAAATATAAATATAATAGGTGTTGTACACATTTAAAGACAATGGAATCGTCAAGGCATGCCAAAACTCAGAGGAAAGAACAAAAAAAGGATAAATTTGGTTTGATAGTATGTTTAGCAATATACATTATGTACTAATATGAAGTGATATAGTGATTTAATTAAATATTTTGAATATTTAATTCATTTTATAATGCTTAACATTAAAGAAGCTTGGCCCCAGTGTATGGTCAAAACAGTTCCAACCTAGAACTTGATTTTTTTGCCTGAAAAGGCGAAAATCGAGACCCAAAGATTAATTCTTCAATGGCCAAATATGGAATTTAAACAAGATTGATTGGTAAAGCTAATGTGGTTTGATATTCACCAATCAATCACATCACATTGAACGGAGTTGAAACATAAAAAGAAGTCAAAGATTTGCAATTTGGAAAAAAGGAAATAAAGTATGATATCATTCTGTAATGCAAAGAGAGAAAAGAAAACAATCGTACTGAAAAGCAATTGCTGCATAATTTGTCTGTCTTTTATAAAAAAATTACTTGCTGAGTTGTTCTATAATATAATTTGGGGTGAGATTCTATTTTCACAATCATTTTCATATTCATTTGAAAGTATAGCTATTGTATGGGCCTCAATACTTTAAAAGGTCTAGACGCTTATATAAATTCAACGAATTGTTTGATTATTTACATGTACTACATGTACATAAAGCGATAACTGGTAAAGCTGTTATCATAAAAATAAACTTTTTTTTTTCATCAAGGAAAAAATAGGCTGTTCAAAAAAACTTTACTCCTTTAATTTTGATCTCAACAGAAAAGTTCACTTCTCTTAAAGGTAATAAAAAGTTGAAAAATGTATACATAATAGTAACTGTATCAAAACAAAAAATAATGCTCCCGTTTTATTTATCGGTTAACCGCCCACCATGCGTTGTTTACTTTTGTCTATTATTATTATTATCATTTCCTCCGTTTGTTTGTGTATATGGATCATTCATTGGAATTGAGTTATTTAGATTTCCTTGAGTTAAAGAAATTAAAACTGGCTCTTTTCGTTTGGTTGAATAAATATCTTTCTGGTTTGCTAAACAAGAAAATGAAAGAGATAAGCATATTTACATAAATAAAAAGGCTTAAAGACTACCTATTCCGTCTTGTAATGATTCGTTCTCTTCTTTTGGATTCATATTAGGTAAATACTTCTCGCTATTGAGAAACCTAGAGGCCGTATTCTCGTGTACTGTGCTTCTCGTGCTGGGATATAACTGATCGTCAGTGTCGCTTTTAGTTGTAGAAACCGGATTTAATTCAATACTGGATTGTAAACGTATGCGTGATGACATAGTTTGAGTCTTTCTGGTAGTGCTGGCGTATCGGCTTATTCCAGAAAAGGGAGCAGGAAATAAATCTGCAGCTCCAGGATCGTTTCCTCCATGATGACTTCCAGCCAAAATATGCTGCTCATAAATTATCTTTTTTTCATTAATATGACTCTTATTTTCAAAAAACCAGAGCAGACCTCGTCGCTGCTTTTTGTTATCTCCATTTTGCTCCACATCATTCAACAATGATTCACTACCATCTGGTTGACTTTTTGAATTATGCAGCAAGGCCACACCTGAGCATATACCAATGAATCCCAATACACAAGTAACTACATCCACAGGGGATGCATCGAATCCTCTGTATAATACAATTGAGCTTACAATCGTCATTGTTGTGAAAATTACATAATAAGTTGGTGTAACAAGTGCAGTGTTGAAAAGATTAAGTGCTTTGTTAAGGTATACAATCTCCACCACCAGTGTTATGACTACTATACCTAATACAAGGTAGATAAACCAATTAGTAAATTGATTTTCGCGTCGGCTAATTGAATGAACGATTGCTGCTCCTAGTCCTTGTGTAAACACTACTGAAATCGATCCTATCAAAGAGCACACTGTAATATAGACTAGCATATTATTTTTTCCCCACCGCGGTCCACAATAAAAGACAAGTATAATCGACACCAATGATGCTAATCCGGCATAGATAAGAAAGCCTATTCTACCAAAATGAGTACATAATATATAATGTGTATTTGGATAATATTTTACCAACAGAAAGAACTAATGATTTGAAGGCGTTAATTGTTGTATCTGCTGAACTTTGCTCAGGGGCATGCAATACAATCATAACAGCACCAAGGATACATTGAAGACAGCCTATTTTCCCTTGAAAACTCAGTTTTTCTTTTAAAAATATAGAAGAAAGTACGGCACTGTATTAAATTTAGTATGTATAATAGGTATACATACTTTGTTTGTATTATAAATTAAGAAACATCATATCTATTTTGACATATACCTAATAACGACACTTAGGGCACCTAACGGCGTAACTAAAATCGCTTGTGTAAATGCATACGCTACAAAATTACACAGTTCACCCACAATCACTTAAAAAATAATGTATG
>VCJB01002019.1:21577-33112 GCA_024140155.1 Backusella parvicylindrica | reverse complement strand
CTATAAAAGGAAGCATTTTTTTTTTTTTTTTTTGGAAACTTTAATATTTTATTTTTTAAAAAAACTATTTTATTCATTTTTCTTACAGTGGATCCACCATTGTCAGAAATACCAAGGATGTAGCTAACATCGTTGTTGGCTGTTTTATGAAAAGCGTTTAATATATGGTTGCAGGCAGATCCGCCGGAAAATACAACAAAGGATGGTTTCGTAACTTCCATGATATTGAAAATTTAAAAGGAGGAGAAGGAAAAAGAAGAAAAGAAAGGAAAGGATATTAAAAGAATTAAAAAAGGAGGTTTGAAATGCTTCAGAGATGTTTAAATACTTTGGGGAAGGGTATAAAAATAGTCAGCTTCCGAAAATGAGATAGCTGTTATCAATTGTAGATAAGAATAAAGTAACCAATCGTATCAAGCGAGGCACATTTTTGGTCGGCGATCGTCTACTTGAGCTTATTTAGTAAACACAAAACGAATTGAAAAAGATCAAGTCTTAAAATCCTTCACAACCCGTAGATAACATTTATGAGATAAAATAACCTCTCTTCCATCTTTATCAGAATAAAACATTGGCTTATTTAATCTTATCTATGAAGCAATCAGATGTAGTACTGATTATTGTTTGAATCTTGCATTTGCTTGCAGCACAAAAAAAAAAGAATGCTGGCGGAAATCAAAAAATCAGCAATGAAAATCAAAAATCATGTGATACTTTGAACAGTTATTTTGCGGGTGCGTGAAGTCGTGAGTATATTATTGACAAATTAAAACTAATTGTCATGGCAAAGAAAAAAAGAACAAAAGTAGTAGAAAACCTTTAATCACGCTATTTAATAAGCTAAACCAATACTAGAGTGCGTATATAGGTGCTTAGAGAATAGTTTAGTAAAGCGCTAGAAGTAATAGAAATACTATGACTTAATTTGTACTCTCATTACACGTAAAAGATAGTGCCAGATTTGACTTTTTTGAAGTTATTTCATATCAGCAGGGGAAACTTAAAGTGTCTCATAACTGCTTTTTTTTATATTAATTAAGCTAGATAACATTTTATATATTTCTCACAAACCATAAAAATGAATATACTCCTGCTATTTACCGAGTAATCAAATAATAACAACGCAACAATAATCTATCAAAAAAGAAAAATATCTTCACTTAAAATATTACTATGAGTTTGTAATATAATAAATTATTATTGCCCCTGTAAGTGAGGTATATATCTGACCATTTATATTTTATGCATTAGCTTCTCTCTTCCGCTAATTATATAGAAACACTATGATCGATCCCTAGGTGATTCAATTACTATAAATGATTGTGCCTGATTCCTTAAATTTAATCACCTTAAAACTGAATATGGATATTAAAGATCCGCTTTTCTCTTTTTCTTTAAAGTAACAATGTATCAACCATACATGTTAAAATAAAGGGATGACGTTATATAAAGTATTTGTAATTTTTTCTCAATTTTTTGAAATAAACAGTAAGGTATGTGATTAGACCATAAACCTTATCTTATTGTTACCTCCAAATATATTTACCTATTAACTAGACTAACCAAAGGTAATTTTGTTTCGTAGAATATGCATAAAAATCACAAATAAAATCCTCTATCATGTGGGTATTAAGAAAAACTACGTCAAGATCTCCGATCATCATGCAACGGCTATTTTTTTAAAGTGTACTTAGATGTGTGGGGAAAGCATTTGATTGCTTCACCTTTATAGAAATCAGGGTAAAACACATGGTATCATCGGGAACAATCGAACTTTGATATATCAATACCAAAGAAGGAAATTTAATGACTCATTCCCATGTTGATAACGACAGACACAAAACAATAAAAAAAAAGGCTAAGGAGATTTTTAATGAGTTGATATTGGTGTAATCATGCCACAATTACTCTTAAATGATATAATATAGATACCTTTTGATTTTTAATGATATAACACCAAACTTTCAAAAAGAAAATGATTCCATTTGTTTATTCATCTATATTTTTTGGACTTTTCGTCCTAGTTACACAAGTATATTTAAAATGCCCTTCCATCTTACGGAACAAATTAAAAGCCAAAAGTTTCCGAAATCTTATAAATAAGAAAAATCGTTATTTCTATAAACCGTACGCCATCTTTAACTTATGCGATTTGATCCATACCTACATTTTATTTTTACTATTATATGATTGCATTACAGCTTTTGATTAAGATCAATTGTCTGCAGATATGGTAATAATTAAAATGCGTGTTTTCTTATTAAACACTAATCATTGGCCAAATACGAGTATTCCAAAATGATATAAATGACTTTAAAACCGGTTATTTTAATGACAGCAAAACAAAATTTAAACCAAGTCCAATAAATCAAAGAATTACAGTTTTATAGAAGTGCTTACATTTTTAATAAGATAATATTTAATAGAGGGAATCAGAAAATAATCACTAATTATTTAGTCGTCCTCAGCCTGTCATGTGATCTTTATTATTCACATTTATATTTTATACAATATTAACAGAAACACGCATTCAAATTGTCATAATTTTCTTTTTATCTCTTTTAAAGCTAAATTCAATGATATGAGCTCCAACGCAAACTTCAACAAGAATAACTCGAGAAAATCTAACACAAGTTTCATTAAATATGACCCTCAACATAATGAAACTGACGGCAGAAGAAAACGTCAAAGATCAGAAACCAGCAAGATCCAGTTCTTCTGTATTGGTATCAACGGCCAGTCTGATATCAATTTTAAAGCCATGAATGTACTTTGTCTTGGAGTAGAGGACCTTCTTCTCCTTGATTGAGAGTGAGTATTCAGATTCAGCTGAGACTATACGGACATTTTCTGAAGGAGGGAACAATAGCTCCAGCAAAGGAGACCATAGGATTCAAAAGTAATCATTTTCACGGTATTTTATATCACTGGCCTTATTGAGCATCTTTTTATAATCATCCATTATTCTGAGTATGTACTTTATTATACTAAACACCCTCATAAGGCCAATATCACTTGCATGCTTGATATTTATTTTTCCGATATAGTTTTTAACAGCGTTAAAATCATTATATAGGTCTAAAGTGTCCTTAGTGATAATGAGGATATTTGTGACAATTGCATCCAAAGAGAATTCCTTCATTTTGAGCTTGTTGTCAAAGTAGTCGTTGATATATTTCCACTGATCGTTATCAAAAATTTTTCTCTGAGATGAATATGATTGGTCATAAAGATCAAGAATGGATGAAAATCCAGCAGTCATGATGTTGCAAGTACAACTGATGTAGTTTTAAGGCTTCCCTTTTGATTATGGTACCCAAGTTTACAGTGGAATTTGGTATCATGATACCACCGCTTTCAACATAAGTGGCTTTATCAGTCTGTCTCCTTTTGGTGTCTTTTGTCTCTGGCTGGGTATTCATGCATTTCTTGCTTTGTGATCTCTCCACAGCCTCTTCTTCTAAACCAGCTTCCACCTTATCGACATTAGTAATGTGATCAATAGCATTTTTTTTTTTTTTGCAATTCCGGATATGAGGTGTGCCAGAAATGATCGAAGGCATCGTTTTGATTGCGAAGCGCAGCACAGAGTCCATTTATTATTTTACACTCCTTCGAATCAATAAAGGCGGCACCAAGTACTTTGAGATCATCTTTGAGAAGCTGAATTGCTTCTCTTCTTGGCTTGGTAGGTTCAATGGTTACTAAACTTCGGTAGAAGTTTATTAGAGCATCTCTAACCGAGGTTTTATTTTGAGGGTTTTATTTTTGGAAATAAAAAAATAAAAAAAAAACGACATAAACCTTTTTTTCCTGTAGCCGACCTTTTATTTTCAGGGTTTTATTTACGATTTCATTATCCGAATAACTACTTGATTTCGTGTCTTTGACCTTTATCAAGGTAGCATGCCATTTCGATATTTCTCTGTCTATAATTCTCCAGCGAGACTCGAGCTGATCGGCATCGCGAACATGTCCTTCTTCGCAGCAATGCTCGTTAAAAGGAGCCCCATGGAGTTTTGGCTTTCTGGCACAATATCCAGCAATGGAGCAACAGAAAGTTGCTAGTCTTTCCGTTTGAACCCTTTGTATCGCTGAAAAGAGTCTATGTATATATATTGTATTAGAACACATTATTATTACAATTAACTTTCAAAATGCAATACATACGAGCTGGTCCTCGTTAGCACCACTGTGGTACACCTTTGTTGCCTGCTGACAACAACCAGTAAGCTTCGACACTTGCTTCGTAATCTCACCAAAGCAGTCTCTCAAGCTGGTGTGGGCTCGACCGAACTCTTCTTTGACCTTGTTCCAGAA
Organism: Backusella parvicylindrica; assembly: GCA_024140155.1. Taxonomy (NCBI): domain Eukaryota; kingdom Fungi; phylum Mucoromycota; class Mucoromycetes; order Mucorales; family Backusellaceae; genus Backusella; species Backusella parvicylindrica. Next base: position 28,792 of record VCJB01002019.1, on the reverse strand, counting down.
CTGTTCAGCGGTTTGGTGTGTACCAACTCTTAGGTCACCAGAACCGGTAATCCAAGAGCGACAAAGTGCCCTGTCGTCTTCCTTAGAGAAGTTTTTGTTTTTGTTTTTCTTTTGGTTTGTTAACCAGCTGTACATGTTAAAATAATAAAAGAATAATAAAAGAATAATAAAAAGTAAAAGCAAAAGCAAAAGATAGATAAAGGCACAGTAATTAAAGTTTAATCAGGTTTTATCGAAAATATGTCGCCAACTGAATTTGGGATACATTTACCAGAAATGTGAGAAAAAATAAATTTCGATAAATATATTGAAGATATGTCGTGGCCGTTGGGTCCAATTTCGATAAAATTGTCTGGTAAATATATCGATTTATTAATATATCGACACCGTTGGAGATGCTCTAAATGTGCATTTCAAAGAATATTATATAAAAAGCACTAACTTTTTGCTGAGTACACTAGCTCTCTCTTTCTCTCTTATGCTCACACACACACAATTCAATATTTGAGAACAAATAACTTACTCTTTCTTCATATTATATTTTTTTTCTCTGAAGATATCATAAAAGTAAAATTATAAATTAGATTTAGAGAAGTGATGTTGCTGCATACATATTCACTCGCACTGGCCATCTGTAGAGACTTCCACGTGGAATATGAGCACAAAGTTTCATGGTCTAGTCTGTCAAAAAAACACACACACAAAGTACGTGTTATACAAGAGTTTTTTACATACATTTTGTAGTCTTTTAAAAACGCTAAGCACTGCTATTTCGTTTTTTGTTTAATATTGTTGGAGAAACTACCTACTTATTGACAATTAGCCTCAAATTCGAGCACTCTTATTGGGAATGCGTACTGTAACTCAAACATCAGCTCTAGTATATCAACAAAGGTTACAAGAAACACTCTACATAACGTACCGTATTTTACAACTAAAAATAAGACTATCAAGAATAATATTGCGTTGGATGAATAAAATTGGCTGTTTTTATGTAGAAAACGAAAACGCCAAGCTTTTGTAGCATGTAAAGTTTATATCACTACTTGTAGCAATAAACATAGGTGAATTATGCAATTCATTTGATTATTAATATTGCTGCAATGGAAAGTAATGGAACAATAAATGTCAAACACCATTAGCTTAGAGCGATAGGTTAGACCTTTATGAGATATATACCACTTTCTGATTTTACATGTGTCTTATTATAAAAAGTATTAAATCATTCCCAAAGGAACGATAAAGCATATATATAAGTAATACTAAGATGTGTGTAAATATCGTTTTACTGTTTACTTGATAGTGAGTAGATAATAGCATCACTATGGCCATTATCCACTAGCCTCCACTGTATTTTAGTAATCGGTTAAGGTTGCACAGGTAGGACAAGCGTTGCGGTCTTAGAGAACATGCTACAAATTTGGAAAAACAAAAAGTCAAAAAATGACGAAACTTTCTAATTATGGGAAAAAAAGAAAACGAAATCGGCTATCACCACTCAAAAAGAGTAAAAACTCACCGCCTTTTCATAATTTAAAAAGCATAAATTGAGCCTTTCTTTTTTTTCTCTACTCTCTTTTAGATTTTTGTTTTTTTTTTTGACAGAAAGATCCATTCCTTACATTATGTCAACAAGACGATTATTCCAAGAACTGTCAATTGACAAAATACAACTGTTCTTGCAAGAAAATCTCGATAAATATGTTTTATTACCACTTGGAGTTCAGGCTTCTGTAGCTCAAGTAGCAACAAGGGTCGGTATATCTGCCTCTATCGCCTATATCTTAGCAAAATATATTGTATATAATCTTTATATCCATCCTCTCAACCGTTTACCAGGTCCTAAAGTAGGATGGTTCCCGTTTATGGGTAATTTTGGAGAAATCACCCGTTCTGAAGCTGGAGTACCACACAAGCGTTGGGTAAAGAAATATGGTGGAATCCTAAAATACAATGGTCCCTGGAATCGACCCCGATTATTGGTCACCGATGATGTACTTGTAAAGCAGGTGCTTACTACTGACGAATACGATTATATTAAGACACCAGAGTCATCTGCCTTTCTCCGTCGTTTCCTAGGAAATGGTTTGCTCGTAGCTGAAGTAAGTAAAAAATAACTCGTGATAAATTCTTTAAAAGTATATTTTCTAATTACTATTCTAGGGCTCTGCTCATAGATTCCAACGTAAAATGTTGAATCCAGCTTTTTCAGTTCAGTCAACCCGCGCATTAGTCCCCTTAATGGCAATTCCAGGACATCACTTGCGCGATCACTGGTTAAAATTACTGAAATCAGACGAAACGACAAAAGTGGGAGAAAACAATGAATTGACTGAACTCATCATTTCAAATGATCTTTCTCTAGCAACATTAGATGTCATTGGATTGGCTGGTTTTGGCCAAGATCTCAAATCTTTAGAATATGCAGGTACCGACAAACAAAACAAATTGAGTCAGGCATACCTTCATTTGTTCTCTAGTGATATGAGCATTATGCGTGTTCTTGGTCTACTCTTCCCATTTTTCAGACATATTCCTACTGAAAGAAACATTAAAATTCGTAGAGATGTACGATGGCTCGAGGAAGAAAGTAAGGCTCTTGTTCAAGCCGGAATTCAAAGAGCAAAGGCAGAAAAAGAAACCGGTATTGTTTCATCCAAGCCAAAGGATCTCCTTGCTTTAATGGTCGGTTTGATTGATGAAGAAACCGGTAAGGGCTTCACTGCTGAAGAGTTGAGAAACCAATGTCTTACATTTTTAGCTGCTGGGTAAGTTGAAAATATAAAATTATCAATGCGCCTCTAACTTACTAAGCTAATTATCTATTATTCTGCAGACATGAAACCACCAGTGTAAGCTTAAGTTGGTGCCTTTGGTTCTTAGCAAAGGATCAGAAGATTCAGGATGATCTCAGAACTGAAGTTTCCCAACTATTTAATGGTGATGAAGTTCCCAGTTATGATGAAATTAACTCTTTGCCACTTCTTAACAATGTCTGTCGTGAAATACTTCGCTTGGTTCCTCCTGTCCCTGTTACTAATCGCATGACCCGAGTCGATGTTACTTTGGGAGGCTACTTCATACCTAAGGGAACCACTGTTTTCTTGAGCCCTATTACTTCACACCACTCCAAGGAAATTTGGGGCCCAGATGCTGAAGAATTCAACCCTTACAGATGGGAAACAAACAGAGTCGGTAATGCCTATCAATACATGCCCTTCTTGGCTGGCGGTCGTCAATGCATTGGCTACAGATTTGCTCTTATTGAAATGAAGTTACTCTTAGCTATTTTGATCAGAGATATCCAATACTTTGAAAAACCTGATTTCAAGGTAACCAAGAAACAACAAATTACATTACGACCTTTCCCCAACATGACACTTTGGATGAAGGCTATTTAAACGGTATCTTTCTTCTCTGTCTGATCACCAAAAAAAAATTATCATTTTTACCCCTCACAGCACAGTGACCGTATTTATTTCATATCAAATAAAGTTTTAATGAAAACGTTATTATTATTGTTGTTATTATTATTATTTATCAAGCTGTTATCAGAATAAAGCTATTTTTATATACAAAAAAAGTTAAAGTATAATTAAAGCGGTATATGTTACAATGGATATGTATGCTGAAAGAAAAAAAAAAAAGAATACAAATTTGTTGTTACAAAACTATAAACTTTTACAATAGTTGATGGGGACCCAGCCCGATTTGTGATCATCAAGAGAAGTAGCATACCACCACCCATCTTCCATTTGGCTTATATTTTGATCTACTTGAATTATGGTGCCTTTTTTACAATCAAGTTGATCATCCTCATCGGTTATGAAATCATACATCACGATATACTTCAATTCTTTTGCCAAGTACATCTGATTATTGTTATTGACATCATTTGATTCGCGTGAGAGAGAAGGTAAATCTTTGTTATAATTGGAACTCTCTATATAAATAATCATATAATCAATACATATTTTAACTCCATGGCATCATTCATTTGCCTACCAAAAGAACGTATTGAACTGATATCTTGTGATTCACGGCTACTAAGGGAATTGCTGCGGTTTCGATTTTTGTTTATGATTATAATATCATTGAGTTTATCGCCCATCTTTGACATTTGGTTAACCTGCATGCTGACAATAGTTTCATATGATAGCGCTGCTTCGAGACCGAGATTTTGCTCTACAAGTTTTACCCATTCTTTATGTAATCGACTGTAAAATTTACTCTGAACTGTTGCAAGATCGCCCAAAATAATTTCGAAATATTCCATGGTTAATTCAAAAAACTTTGGCAATTCGTCGACGAGTTGAGCGTTGATAGAAACGTAGACATCAGCTGATTCTTGAAGCGCTTTATCGGGAATATCGCCTTTTGATTTTAAATCTTTTACTCTATCATAATCAATGATTTTCATAGCTCTCTTTTGAATAACTTGATTTGGATTTTCGAATACTTTAAAAAAATCATCAATACGACGGTAGACAATCCCATTAATGTCATTGTCCTATCCATAATTTTCATAATTAGTGCTCTGATTTCACTAGTTTCTATCTACTGTTTTACCAATTCCCGAGATAATGTAGTTGCCAAATAGGTTGCCATTTTACTAAAGTCGCTTACTCCAGTTAAGCTTCTTACTCTCACACCACCCCACGAAGAATAAAGTGATTCGAAATTACATGCTAGTTGTTGAAGGTTATCAAACCCTATCTTCACATGTCGGACCCAGCCTTGAATGTCTCTTGCTAACTGCCGTACCAGCTCTTGTTCCTCCTCAAATTTTGCATTTAAAGCGTCGAATAAAATATCATGTGTCGCTTCAGATGCAAATCCAGTTGCTTGTTTAAGTTTCTGAGCACGTCGTGTAATTTTCTTATTGATGCCATGTCTAATTATCCTAGTTAGGTAAAATATAATATGATTATATATATATATATACATATTGTTACTTACACAACCTATTTTGTAATGATAAAATGATAATTGAATCAGTTTGTAAATTCTGAATTCATCACTTCTTTAAACTTACATTGATTTCGGTTTTTTTCTTATCGCCTACAATCTTTTCTACAATATCTTTTCTCCTCTTAATTTCATTGATATTGTCAGCGACCTCCTGTATTCCCTTCACAGCAGAAACAAGATCATTATAGTCGGAATGATCAGCTGGTGTTAGCGATAACAACTCTCGTAGCAATAGTGGATACTTCAAAACACGTTGGACAGGCTTGATCAATAAACTTCCTAAATCCCAACTAGTTGTTTTACCCTGAATTTGTTCTCTACACTCCTACGAGTAAAGAAATAAATAATAATAATAAAATGCATGAATTTCATTAATTTGTAAAATGTAATAGATTTTCACTTACAGCTAGAAAAGACTCAACTTGAGGATTCGTTTCTAATTCTTGTAGTCTAATAACTGCATCTTCGTGTCTTTTACAGTATTCACTGTATAAAGTATCAATGTTTCTCATCTACAGTAATATTACATTACTAATGTTATACTTTATATCGAGGTATTAACACTTACCATTTCTCTAAACGCAGTGCCAATGGACGTTGAATCTGTGTCTTCACTTATATTTTCCTTACATGCACCTTCCAGTAAAACAACAAATGACATTTCAAATTCCACAATTTCCAATAAATTAGAGAATAGAATACGTATATCTAGTGTACTAAAACAGTCTGTTGCTAGTTTGGAACCATCGTAATACACTTCCTTCAATACAAGCATATCGCTCTGATACACTTTCTCTGTTTCCAGTAACTCGGTTGTCACATTTTTACGCTTGGCTTCACTTTTTTGTGTTGCTTTTGTTCCAGTTACTTGGGGTGATATTAAAGTATCTTCAGTGGTTGAAGATGGGCGTTGGATAGAATTTTTAAGATTGGCGTGCTCATCAGGTGCGTTTGAGTTACCGGAAAAAAAATTACCTATAGAATGCCAACCATTCTTTTTTACAGAGGCAGAGCTTTGCGAGGAGAGGGATAAACTACTATCACCTGTGCCAGTCCTTGATATCATTGCAGGCATGTGTAAAATAGAAGGAGATGAGACAGTCGAGGTATTAACACTTGAAGTGGAACGATTAAGTCCACTTTTATAATTGGTATCCAGAGGTAATAAAGACTGTCGACTTGAGTTATTACTGTTATATCGAGTTGCTGGTTGGTTTAGTTCACCCATATAGTTTCTTTCTGGTTGCATTCTCGGTTTAGCTGGTAAAGCAGGAGGTCCTGTCTTTGCCGCAACAATTATTTTCTCGGGAATTCGAGGTGGCCCAGTAATAGAAGGCTTCAAGGGTGTTGGAGGTCGATAATGGGGCTGCTTAGTTTTCGTTTTCCCAAAAAAGAAAAAAAAATGAATGAATAAACAAAAATCCCCAAAAACAAAGAGACACTTTTTTTTTTCTTCTTCTTTACCTTTCCTAAAGGAATATTATTACTGTCCTGTTGGAATCTCGCTCTAATATCTTTAAAAGTTAGGGAACTTTGGTCGACTTCATTTTCTGTAGGCGTTTGTGTTTTGTCTTCCGGCTGCAGCGGTGCTGTAGAACGTAAGGGCGGAGGTTTTGAAGGTAAAGTCGGCTTAGGTGAGTTTGGTTTTCGAAGAGTATTAGTGTTAGACGACTGAGCTTCGAAAACACGTGAAAGTCTATTTACTGCATTCTGCTGCTGGTATTGTTCGCCTGATGGTTGGTTCACCATCTGGCGAGACCATCTATGTTTACTTTCTAAAGTTTTTGAAAAGGCATCTTCTTGAAAAGACCGATCCATTATTTACTAATTAAGAGGCGAAATAAAGCGAAGTAAGATATTATAGTATTGTAGTATTTGTATGATTTTTGTTTTTTGTTTTTTTTATTAATATATATGGAAAGAAAAGAAAGAAAAAGAGAGAAACTACTTCTTTTACACTAATTTTTTGAGAGAGTGCGCTTTACTGTCGCACGTGATATAGTCGCACGTGATTGCTCTTTAAAAAGCATTGAAAATCAAAGCACAGTTTTAAATTGTTCTCAATGTGTGTACTCTAAGCTGTTGTCTTTAGGTAACCTAAAATATTATTATATCTTATGTTTTTATCGATATAAAGGCTTAAACTTCCATTAATATTAAAAACTAGCGTAATTCATGAATCAAAAGAAAGAAGTTGCTATGACGACAAACTGTAAATTTAAATAAACCTTTTGATGTGAATTT
>VCJB01002012.1:14236-25571 GCA_024140155.1 Backusella parvicylindrica | reverse complement strand
TGTAAGATGCCATCACTAAATGTAAGCTTCCAAGGTTTATTATTTTGGTTTTTATTTATATTATTATTATTATCTGTTGGTATTGTGAGTTGTTTGTTGTTGTTGTTATCATTATTGTTGCTATGGTTACGCTGTGATAGTTCATATGCTTCTCTCTCCATCTCATTAATAATAAAACTCAACTCTTCCACTTGTCGCTGTAGTACAGGTAAAGCTTTATCGTATCCGGTATAGTTCAGCTCTTCTTCTGAATCAACACACTCTCTTTCAAGTCGTTTACATCGATCACATATCTCATAAAGAGAAGTACGCACGCACTTTCGTCGACGTTTTCTACATTCTAAGCAATAGAGAATCTTTTTTCTTAAATTTCATTAAAACATATTTTGGTTTTTTTTTTTTTTTTTACCTTTGCAAGGAGTAATACGCTCTACCATTTTTATTCGTTTGTTTTGACTGAAGGAGAAAAGAAAAGAAAAGAAAAAGAAGGAAATTGTGTGGGTGATGATGAATTTTTTTTTTACTTTTTTGGACTCAAATCTAATTTTCTATCCAGCAAATCAGATGACAGCTTCTGAACTTTTTTTTCAAGTTTCAATCTTTGATTTCCGAATATGGTTTGTGTAACAATACTATAGTTGCTTTCTTAACAGAATCCAATAAACAGAACTAGTTTAAATTGCGCACCATTCATGTTAGTTTTAAGGTTTTCATTAAATTACCATTACTATTCAATTAATTGTTTTAGCCTGGTATCCATTAAGATATGAAACTGGGCCAACTTGAGCTTCAATGATATGCATATTTGTTGAAATAGTCCAAGTCTCCATGCAGCCTATACATATCACTATTGCAAAAAAATTATAGTAGATAATGGTATATATAACAAATTAATGAATGTTAGCTGAAATAATTTATATTACAGATGCTGTTATACCAATCTTTGAGATGCTAAAGTTGGATAACAATTGTGGTAAAATTACCAGATAAAGTGTCACCATAAAGCAACCACTTATATCAATCATGGTGATGGGTATTGCTTGGCTGTAAGTCTTGGTTCTATAAACACAATAGTAAAATGCTTTATTATACAAATGAGAATTTAGTAGTGAAATATTTAATAACTGTACTATAGCATATTGATGGTAAAATAAGAAACACATGCTTTGCTCTCCTCTTTTTTAATTGTTTACATTCACTAGAAAAGGAACGCCACCAACTAATCGTATCTTATCCAAGTGATGGCTAAGGTCATATAACATTGCGAACCATGGTTGAGGATAATGGAAATAAGCTGAAATATCTATAGTGTTGATATCGTTTGCTCTTGCACTTGCCAAAAGCGGTGACTGTACATGATCAACCTGATGACTTTGCATGAAATGTACATGATCAATCAAACTCTGACTTTGCGAAAGCATTTCTTTTGCTGCTGTTCGAATCGAATAATTTGAGGAAAATATCATTATAATTAGAGCATCAAGAGTATGGAATAGATATTCACCTAAATCCAAGGTGGATTGGCCTGTAAAAATAAAAAATAAAGGTTAAAATGATTTGTTATCCACCACGAAATTGTGAGAGGGTCCTACAAGATAATGTATCACTTAAGAGCATGGATTTGAATTGGGAATATATTAAAAGCTGACAACAGTTTAATGATCGTTTAAGGGAAAGCTCTTGGACAATAGATAGGATTTGACCGTTGCTTGTTCCCAAAGCACTTGGTTGCAATAACCCAGAGTACATGTCACTCGCAAATGTTAGGAAATGATTAAACAAGATTAAGCTGATGTCATTTTCGCATTTATCAATGCCTGCTTTGGCTTCCTCTAAATCCAAGCAATCATCACAGATCCGATAATTTAATGGTATACTTTTCCACCATTCCCTTAATACATCATCCATTTGAATAATCGACTCGAATTTCAATGAAAAAGGATCGTCTTTCAATCGATGTCGTATTTGGACCTATGTATAGATAATACAAAGTGCAATTTTCTTTTCATTAGACTATGAATACTTGGATCAAATAAGTTACCTTCACATTAGTTATATATGGGTGATTATACAATCTTAAGAGATGATTTTTTATAAATATAAAATTGGATACTTCTTGAGGCTCATCGTCCATAACGATCCACTCTGGAAGAGGAATTGATAATAGATGCATTGGTTCATTTGTAATTAAAGAAAGTAAACCTTGATTGATAAAGGTGTGAAAAAAGTGCCGACTGTACAGCATTCGCTCAACTGTATTTCCTTGCTCGCTTGTTGATTCAAACCATTTTCCGAGATCTACACAAATGCGGTAACCTATCGTCACTAAATTTTTAAAATCTTCCAAATTCAGCACGGAGAGCATGTAACTATTCAATATATTGATACAAATCAAATTCTCTAATCGTTTGCTTGTTTCGTCAAATTGATTCCTCAGCTTGTCTTTTGCCATATCGTAAAAGAAATCACCCAACTGTCGGAATTTGTAGGGGTCTTTTATCGTATGGTTACACGGTGTCGCACAGACGGAACAGCAAATACAAAGGCATACCAATGAGTCAAGCGGTGATCTTAATCCCCGGTAATGCTCAATAAAGGTTCTCTCGTGAATTAACGGTGCATAAGTATTGCGACATTGAAAGTATATATTTACTAGCTCTTCAACAACAGAGTTTATATCGAATGTGCCTGGTAATAAAAAATGGGTGGGAATTGAGACTGGGGCTATACATTTGACTAGTAACTTGATAGTCAGGGGCATAAAACCCATAGTTTTTCCAGATTCGAACTGAACAATTAAACTGCTTTCATTTGTCGATGATGGTGATGACTGAAAGGGTGAGAGGCACCGAGTCGGTGAGCACTGCATTATTAAATCGCTGATACTAAGGATACTTGTTTCGATACGTAAATTACCATTGTGAAATGTAATATTCCATGGCCTATTGCTGTTGCTTGGAGTTAATTGATTATTATCTTCATTATTATAGGTGTATGGTGATAAACCCTTTTTTTCCTTCTCCATTTCTTCGAGAAGTAGGTTCAACTCCTCTACTTGTTTTTGTAGTAGAATAAAATCCTTATCGCATTCGTTATAGTGAGATACTTCTTCCAGCTCTTCATCCGAGTCGGTACAGTTTGTGTCGAAGTGTTTACATCGATTACATATATCGTAAGACGAATTACGGATACATTTTCGCCGACGTTTGCGACATTCTAAACAATTAATAATATCAAAAGAGAAGCTTTGAATTATATTAAAAATATATTGCTTCTCTTCATTTTTTATTACCTTTGCAAGGGATATTCCGCAACACCATTTAAATAATACAAAAATGGAAGAAAGCAAAATAAAAGAAATATATGGAGTTGCTGTTTTTTCAGAAAAAAATCTTTAAATTTAAAGACTCCGACCATTTTTTTTTTCTCAAATTGATTTGCATAGACAGCATTTTTGCAGATAAATGTATTCGATATTTTTCATTGTTGAACACTACGAATAACCAGCCAAATATAATATAATAATAGATAATTTAATTTTATTGTGTTTTATATTATATTAATTATAGTACAGGTATTATTTGATTTTTTTTTACTTGTCAATAGTCAATGGAAGGTTTGAGAATAGAGTGGCTTCTTCGTCGGATGATAAATGCATCTTTTCAAAGAAATGGCAAATATCGTACATGGCTGCATACCACGGCTGAGGGTAGTTAAAGTAAATGGATGGATTCAGGTTATTAAAATCAGGTTCTCTCTTTCCAGCTAAAAGTGGTGACTTTTGAGGATCCACTCTGTGGTTTCTCATCAATTTCATGTCGTCAATTTGGCCCATGACCTCTGTAAGCATATCTCTCGCCTCTTTCCTGACAGTAAAATTAGTGGATAATGATAAAATAGATAACACGTCAAGTGTATGACTTAAGCACTCGCTTGCAGCCACCATATAATGACCTGTGATTATTTTAATAATATTAAATAAGTATAAATATCAATAATTAATAACTTCAGTCTTTTTCAGTAAAGACTTACATGGTGATATAGATTCAACTTTTGTTAGTCTATGCATAGCACAAACACCTAACTGAGAGCAATGCAAAGCCCTTTTGAGAGCGCGCTCTTGGACAATAGGCAAAACTGAACTCGTATCAGACGACTCTGGATTATTTGGGGTCAGTAGTGTAGCATAAATATCGTTGAGATAAGAGAGGAAATAGGCTATAAGAAGCAGAAGAACGAGATCATTGCATTGATCAATACCGGCTTTGAACTGTTTGGCGTCCAACCAATCTTCACAAACACTAAACTTTGCGGGCAATTTACGCCACCATTCTGCAACAATATCATCTACCAGAATAATATCTGTAAATCTTAGAGAATGGATAGAATCCGTATATAAATGGTGTCTATAAAGCTATACACCTTAAATTAATATATGCATATTTTCAACATAATATAGATATATAAAAAGATTATAATTTACTCTTATTTTGGCCATGACAGGATGGCTTGTTAGTTGATAGTGCCAATTCTGCGCTTCTACCGATTCAATAATAATTTTAGGCTCGTCTGGCAGGTATTTCCATTCCATATATATGACGCTATCCAGTTGCTGTGTTCTATTAATAATGACATCTGATAATCGATTGTAACGTATCATTGTGGGAAAATGTCTGCTGAACAACATGCATTCGACTGAGGGGATACCAGGCTTTTGAGATTCTTTGTCATACCAAGGCTTCAAATCATGACAGATTTGAAATCCCATGGATACAAGTTTTAAGCTCTCTGACACATTCAACACAGAGTATAGATATTCACCCAGCATATTAATCGCAATCACATTTTCAAGTCGCTTCGCAGGCACATCGAATTGCTCTATGATCTTGGATTTTGCTAAACCAGCAAAGTAGTCACCCATGCATCGAAGTTCCTGATAGCTATTGGGTAAATGATCACATGGCGCGGCACATACAACACAGCAAATACAAAGCGTAAGCAAAGAATCTAACGGTGAGTTGAGCTCTTTATAGTAATTCATAAAGCTTGGTCTATGTACGAACGGGCGAAGAAAGTTGTAACATTCAAAATATCTGTCAACGAGTTTATCTATAATGACGCTTGCATTGAATAAAAACGAGGTTGGTAGTAACAACGCAGTTGGGTTTGGTTTCGGATTAAGACACTTGACTAATAGTTTCATTGCTAACATTCTAAGACGCATCGTTTTTCCAATATTGAAATGGAACACAAGGTCCTGGTTCGACTGATCTGCTGATATTCGAGGTGATAAGTAACGAATAGGGTCGCTGTGGAGCAAGTCACTGATGTTACGGATCCCAGTCTCGATACGTAACCGACCATAGTGTAATGTTAGAGTCCATGGATTTGATGACGACGACCCTTCCTCGTTTTGTTCTTGTGAATGCGTTATCGACCTTTGTTCTCCTCTTTTTAGTACTCTCATTTCCTCTTCAAGTTGACTAATAATCAAATTCAAATCATCAACTTCTTTCATCAATCGCTCTATGCCATTGTTTTCTGATTCTATACCCATTTCTCCGGGGAATGAACATTCTCGCCCAAAATACATACAACGATCACAGACGTCATTAACTGAAGAACGGACACATTTACGTCGAAGCTTACGGCATTCTAAGTAGTAATTGTGAACATAAAAAAAAAAAAGTAAGATAAAAAAAAAACAGAAAGTAAAAATCAAAAACACACGGACACTTCAAAGTAAGCTTAAAGAGTTATTTTGTTAATATTTTATATTTATTAATACCGTTACAAGCTGTGCTTTGTCGCACCATGTCTTCTTTCCCTTCTTTTTATAATATTTTTTTCTTTACGTATATTGGTATATTATTGCTAAGTATCAAAAAAAAAAAAAGGATAGGAAAAAAGGGATATATTTTACTCTCTTTATTTTCATACACAGAACCATATATTCAAAGTCCGATACAATAACGAATCAACATACTTGTAATGATCTTAAATATAAAAATTAAAAAGGGAAAGAAAGAGGTACATTTAAAGACTAGAAATATGCTAATACATACAATGAAGTTAATTAATTGGCTAGTATCGACGTTACCGCTGGAGGCCCCATTTATAGTAAGTGGTGAAGCTATGGAGCATGATCTGGCAGTAGTAGAAGTAGCAGTAACTTCATTATCAATGGTGTTAGCAAAAGAATCAGCCAGCAAGCTTGTGACGGCAGTGATGACCTAAGAAGCAGCCTCAATTGCTTGAACGGTAGCGTTAACTCTCACATCATGCTAGATGTTATTTTTTTTGTGGTTAAAATAAAATTATGGATGGTTATGAGTAATTGACGACTTTCAAGTGCCTTTTGTTCCTTGTAAAACTTTCTCCCAAAAATCTTGTTATATGCGCCTTTCCTTTCGATATATTGTACATTTCATTAACAGACTATTATATCAATGGAAATATATAAGCTACCATCTTTTCTCATTTATTATTATTACGGAGATCCATTGCAAATTGGCTTCTCCACAAGTCATAAGTTGTCATTGGCTCAAAGTGTTCATTACACTTCAACTATTTCATAAGATTTGTTTTATTGCCTGTGGTAAGAACGGAAGAAAAAAGAAAGAACTATCTTATCCTTTCCATAATTATATAAGGTTGTAAAAATTGAATTTTTGATGCTAAATAATAGGACAATTTTGGAATTTTGGAACCAAAAGGTTTATACGTTAACGTGTATAATTATCTACTTACCTAAGAACCTATCCGCTCGCTCCTTCGCTCAAAAAATGTTTTCTCTCCATGACAAACCATTAAATCTGAGTGAATTACTGGTATGCGTGAAAAAGAAACACCGCCTCCTTGATATGTTTCTAGACCGTGAAGAAGGATAGCTTGCTATTGAAAATAATAATAAAAGTAAGTCCTCTAAATAGATGATCAATATCAATGGTGACTTACAATACTTTGAGATAAGTGGCGGTGTCATTATATTGGTTAATAAAGAAGGCCGTTTGTTGTTGGTACACATATGTAAATGAAAAGTATATAAAAGAGAGAAGAGGAAGAAGGGGAAAAAAAATCGCTCATTTTTTCCCACTCATTTATCTCTTTAAAACAATCAAAAGTGGTTCATTCTCTCCTGATAAATGAGAGAATGAAAGAACGTCAATAGATCAATAAGTATACGTTAACTTTTTACTGCATATTTATTTTGATTATCAATCTAATCCTTTTGTAAATAGCAAATTGGACATTATAGGATAATAATAAATTTTAGTTAACCGACATCAACATCATTGTGACCTGGAATTAGTTGAGTAAAAATTAATTTTTAAATTCCAAGAATATGACTTGTTCACTTTTTTATTGATTCAAAAGAAAACGACAGCGGACTTGGCGAGTGAAGTGAATCATTGTCTGTTATATGTACCTTTTCTAAATAATGGCATATATCGGACATTGCAGCATAATAGGGATGAGGGTAGTTGTAATAAACAGAAGGATTCACGTTGGTCAAATCTCGCTCTTTCATTCCAGTTAAAAGGGGTGACTTCAATGGATCCACTCTATGGTTTCTCATAATATCCATACCATCAATCAAATTCATGCATACTTGAAGCATTCTCTTTGCTTCATCTTTAACAGTGATATTAGACGATGCTGACAAAATGGATAAGACATCCATGGTATGACTTAAAAATTCATTAGCTGCCATCATATAATGACCTAGGTTTTTTATTTTTATTTTTATTTTTATTTTTATTTTGTTAATTATAAAGTTGGATAATATTTCTTTTTATTATATTGACTTACATGGAGATATAGATTCTATACTTGTAAGTCTATGAAGCGTATAGACAGCTATTTGAGAACAATATAAGCAACGTTCAAGGGCACGCCCTTGAACAATAGATAATATCAGGTCGGCATCATTCGGTGTTAATAGTGTGGCATAAATTTCGTTATTATAGGATACGAAATAAGCCAATAATAGAAGAACATTATTATCTGTAGACTGATCAATTCCAATCTTGAGTCGCTGTATGTCTAACCAATCTTCGCAAATACGATACTTTGGAGATAGATCACGCCACCACTCTGAAAGTATGTTTTCTACTAGAATAATATCTGAAAACTTTAAAGAATAGATAGAATCTTTGCTGAAATAATGCTTGTAGAGCTATATATATAGGTGTTATATATAAAATAAGTATATAAATAAATATAGACTGATCATATTAGTGATATGATAAATACATAAGTCGTTTACCCTGATCTTTGCAATAATAGGATGATTAATCAATTTATAGTGGATATTGCATGCTTCAATACAATCAATCGTTTCTTGAGGTTCATCTGGTAGATATTTACAATCCATATGTTGAATCTTATTGAGATACTGTGTTTTGTTGAAAATGATATCCGAAAACCGAACATAGCTCATTGTTATTGGATAGTGCCTACTAAATAACATGGATTCAATAGACGGAAGACCAGATTTTTTACATTCTTCGTCGTACCAAGGCTTCAAATCCATACAGATCTGATAGCCTATCGATATTAGTTTTAGACCTTCCGACACGTTTAAAACTGTGAAAAAGTACTCGCTGAGCATATTGATAGCAATCACATTTTCAATTCTATTTTCAGGCAGATCAAATTGATCCAAGATTTTGGATTTTGCCACACCTACAAAGTAATCACTCATACATCGGATTTCTTCAAGGGTATGTAGCAAATGGGGACACGGTGAAGCGCACATAATACAGCATATACAAAGACATAACAATGAGTCAATGGGTGAATTGAGTCCTCTATAGTATTCCATAAAACTTGGTTCGTGTAGCATTGGCCGATACAGGTTGAGGCATTTAAAGTAAGTATCAACGATCCGATCAATAATGTCGTTTACATTAAATAAAAATGAGGTTGGTAACAGTAATGCAGTAGGCTTTGGTATCGGATTCAAGCAATTGGTTAATAGCTTGGCTGTCAGTATTTTGAGACGCATCGTTTTTCCTATATTGAAATGAACCACGAGATCCTGATTGGACTGGTCGGCCGATAATCGTAGTGATAAATAACGCATGGGCTCGCTCCACAGTAGATCACTGATATTACGAATACCTGTTTCGATCCGTAGCATACCATTATGCATGGTAAGTCTCCATGGATTATTCAAGGTTGATGACGATGACTCCTGTGTTTTTCTTGTTGTCCTTGTTGTCCTTGTTGTCCTTGTTGTCCTTGTTGTCCTTGTTGTTGTTGATGAAAGGGTTATTTGTCTTTTTCGTCCTGTGGTTAGTTTCCTCATTTCATCTTCGAGCTGTTGTATAATCAGATTCAAATCATCAGTTTCTTTAATTAGCTCCTCAAGTTCAGTTTCATCTGATGAAGAGCGAATTTCGCCTGGAAATGAGCACTCTATATCAAATTTTTTGCAGCGATCACAAACTTCATTAAGAGTAGTACGTATACATTTACGTCGTTGTGCACGACATTCTAAATGGCAAGACAAGATTTAATAAAAGTGAGACATATACATACAGATAAAGTATTGCTATTATTGTATGCTTCAATTTTTACCACTACAAGCAGTAGATTTCCGGACCATAATGTTTGTATATGTCTATGTACAGGAGATAACAAAAACAAACAACGGAAATGGTGTACTTTATTGTTTCTTGTTTTGTTTTTTATATCATCAAGTCCGCTTCGTCTCACAATAATAGGATTTCATTGCCAGACTAAGGACAACGCGAAAATATGATTTGACTCTATAGATTTTTCTAGCAATGCAATTCATGCAATCAATAGATGGAAAGAAATATCTAAACACCACATTTTCTAACGCTTTACGCCATTCAATCTTTGAATTTTGGATAAAAGACTTGCAACTATCCTTTCATGATTTGAAATCAGACATTAGCCTCTCTACGCTATGAATACGGAAAAGTGGCTAAAACCAAACTTAACCAAATATAGAAATTAAACTGTAAAATATAAAATTATGTAATCAACGTTAACATTTGTGGAAAGAAAAAGAAGGAAAAGAACAATAAGTTGTTCGTAAAAAGAAATTGGATGCGTATGACTTGAAAAAACTGTATATACTCTATAATACTACAATGTAGAATACTTCTTCACCAGCAAAGTAGATAATGTTTGTTAATAGTGACTCTTATTGAAAGCAACGCCAAGAAATGATTTGCTTTAGGATCCTATTTTCCGTAGTAAAACCAACCTTTGAGTAACAGAAAGAACAATAGTTTTTTTAAATAGTGGTACAGTTTAATTTTTCAAAGTTTAGATTTGTTATTTATACATTCTATTTAAGTAAGATTATATATTTTAATATCCGTTACTGTGAGGTGCCTGCTATAGATGCAGTCGATATTAAGGCCAAATGTATGGTCTCTAAAGTTAAGACTGTGGCGGGCATCTTAGCCATAGAAAACAACAATGTTCAATTATTGGTGCTCAGTTGATTTTGAGCAACATTGAACCCAACCGATCATTGTTTACCCCTAAACAATGCATCAATGTTACGTATGCTCAGAAATAGAGGCACTAAATGATATTCTTAAACAGAAAAAACTGCCAGATTGCGATGTATTTACTTGAAAAGCGTATAAAAGATTTAACATTTCACAAAAAGATATTAACTTATTGTTACAACGTACAATCCTCAATATTGTAAGCTGTCAAAATAATCTTTTCGATTATTATGTGCCAAGAAAAACCGTGTATTCTTGTAACAACAATTGTATTTTTTGTCTTAAAAAAGCTAATAAATCAAATACAGATCAATTAATCATTTCTGGGAATGCAGAAATGCGTATACTTTTGTATAATTAAAAAAAAGACAAAGACAAAGAAAGCTGTACACTCAATACAAAAAAGTTATGACTATTAATGAAACACTAAACAGTTATGACTTATGGCATGATTACAGTCCCTGCAATTCATTTTAGTTAATCCAAAGAGATAGAGCATCTCTAATTACAGATCTATAATAGAACAAAAAAAAACACATTAAAATAGATATCAAAGTATATCTAATCCGAGAATTGTATACTTTGGCAAATAAAAGTAATCATATTTCAACTTTTTTTTAAAAAAAAAAATAGGGTCCAGCAGCGATCAAATCGACAAGTCTCTATAAAGCAAAGTAGTGTTCGAATCCACTTAATAATAAACATAAAGGAAAATAATCAATGAAGAGAATAACTGTTGCCTTAAATAATATTTTAAATCAGTCATCTGATTTGATGATTACAAAAAAAAGAAAAAGAAAAAGAAAAGCAGAATATACTATCTAGCTCCCTCTTTTATT